>VIBL01000108.1:1200000-1502222 GCA_008271625.1 Lutraria rhynchaena | reverse complement strand
CGGCAAAATATGTTGATTTTGCTCGTAATAAATTCTTATTGTCGTTTGATAGTATACTCTACTGACGAATTATAAAGTATTTATATCATTCAAATTTTACAAATTGACTGTGAATTTAGTGAATATAGGGTCTGCATCTCATTTGAGAACTTAACTTATATTGTATTGTATAGTATTAATGGGCGTAAAACCCATACAGATTCAGGGAATATAAGAAATCAGTGACTAGAAATCAGGAAATAGTCGAAGTTGCGTTTGTCCATTCAAAAATATGATTTTCATCATTAAACAGCTAAATCAATTGAGGCTATTGTCATATTTATCACAATGATTTGAGAAGAAAACAGCTAATGAATCAGGGTAAAAAAACAACCCTCTAAGCTCTTATGAAATGTTCCCCCTGATCATTACAAGTTAATAAACTGCTTACCCATTTCATCAGCTCAATTAGCACCAAATTATTATCTTATATAACTTAAACAATATGGGTGGGTCATAAAAGATTTAAGATCATCTGAGGCTGATTATGCAACATTATGTAATCAAACTGGGTCACTTCCTGGACCCATATGCTGCAGTAGTAGTCTATGGATCTTATTACAGGTGGAGACAAATAAACAACTAATCAGCTGACCATGTTACACAATGTTGTAAAACAGGTCCCTGATTAACAATGTATTCCATGGGTTGTATTATTTATTATTCATAGTTGTATTATTATACTCGTTTTTGTTATCATATACATGTACAATATTTTATCTATTGATGAATAACCTGGTTGATATACGATAATAGCATCGATTTATATTCAGTGACAAGGAAACAGTAATATAGAGATTTGTGATTGTACAAGTGTGTTATACCATTTACATTTTTTGCACATGTCTATGAAGTCCTGACACAGAAACATAGCTCTTCTCACAAGTATCACATTTGAACCATTTCTTTTAGACACACTTCCCTTCGTGTTGGATTTGGAGCTATATCTAGGAACATCGTTTTTATGGTATTCTCAAAGTCACAGTCAGAAAATTAAATTCCCTCTCCGAAAAATTACCTAAATTGTCCTTGGAACACTCCATGATAGGCGTGAACAGTGTCACTCAGCTTAATTTAGTAAATATTACATATAGGATCGTTATATTGATGCAGGAAATGAACATTGGTTTTAGAGTTTGCTTGATAAAGAATGTGTTTGTTGACAAAAAGAAATTTTGATTGGTTGTTAAGTTAGACAAAATAAGAGCTAATTGTGTGGAATTGATTATATTATCTAGAACATTTAATTACTGTGTAATTGAGCAATCATCTTCCAATTGCGAGGCTTAAAAAACATACGAACAAAGATTCTGTGACAAACCACGTTATCAATTTTCCTTACCTTTTGTGTATCTGAAAAAATAGGGCTTAATGTTGATAGTTGTACTTGCCAAACATTTTCTTTTGAAATAGATTTTAAAAGACTTGGTCTTTTACCATGTAAGCCAATATGCGTAAGTAATCGCCTGATTTTTTTTCTACAGAAAACAATTCTTGTCAAGCGCCTTAATTCACCTTATCTGTTTAACATTGCGTATTTGAAGCATGTTTTTATTACTATTACAAAGTATATTTTCTACACTTTCTATCCATATATAGATTTAACAAATTACTTAAATTTCTTTGTTAAACCAACATATGTTGAATGACCAACCATTATTTTTTTAGCCGGAAATGGTTAAACTCACCATCATTTTTTTGTCAAGTAATTCTGATAGATAGTTTTATACCATTAAATTTATACCATTTATACCATATTTTCTCATCTTTCTATCAATGTATAATGTTTATGGTTGGTCGTTATGGTTATTTAGTAATCAATGCATAAACTAACATGTTTCTAAACTCTCCATACTTCACTGTGCTGGAAGTCTTTTAGCAAGAGTGGATTATTGATCGGACATTGCGATAACACATATTTTGATGATTCATTGATATTATTGTTGAATCTTCACTTCTGTTTCCAATCTCTGTGTATAATGGTCTCAGATGTAAATAATATACGAAAGTAAATGCGCACACAATCTTTATTTGTAACCGAACAATAGCCTTGATATTAAACATAATAACTGTGTGAGGAACCATGCTGGAATGGTTTAACTGTGAATAGTTACACCCTGTCTACAGTGACCTAATTTTGTTTTTATGATACTTATTGTCACTGGGGTTTAGCTCTGTTTTTCAACAATTTTTCAGTTATATACTGGTTCACCTAACCAGTTTTCCTGAAATATATTCTAACCAGTACTAATTTACCCTTCCACATATAGTGGTAAATCAACATTCCTGTCAAATTTTCATAGAAGCGTATGACCTGCCACGGCTGGGATTCGAACCCATATCTCCGAGTTACAAGTCCAGCATACTATCCACTGGACCACGGCCACAGCTATAGACAGTCTAGACTGTATATTATAGATAAAAGCAAGTTACTCCCATCAAAACTCTTTCTCCTGCCCGCCAGAAAAAAACATTTGCTAAGTTCATTTACATGCAAAAGTTTCAATACTATTAATTTAATTATTCAGACAATTGTTATACAGAGAAGACAAAAATTTGAACACCGTAGAGCAGCACCCATAACGATTCATCTGTTTTTCATGTCAGCAATGGGTGCCACATTTAAGATTTCGAGTTTGAACACAATAAAGTATAATTTTGAAAGTTAAAATGGGACATAACTCCAAAAATATAGCTTTCAGAATAACGCCCCTTGTCAAGCAACTGCGCCTTGTCATAATGATAGTAATGTAATGGGCTACATAAAAGTTACTGCACGACAAAGATGACAACAACAACAACCATGATGCAGTGATCATAATAATAAAAGTCATGTCAAAGGTAAAGTGTTATTCATAAATTTTGATTTGATAATTAATGATTAAAAATATTACAGTCCAGTTAAAATTACGCTTCATTAAGGCATAAACCTTTTGTATGATCAATACCCTAAACATTTGTTTCCACACATCAGTCGATCTATGAAGCATTGCAGTAACCTATCACAATTTTCATTATTTCTTGTCTATAAAGGGTGAAGTCCCTTCGATAAAATTCTTTATCTACCTGTCAGTTATTAGTAACAATCAATATATAAAATTCTGAGAATTTATTCACTTCATGCATTAACTAATGCCATTTTTAAACTTACATTTGCAGTCCGATTCCGCTGTAGACCCTATGGATTCGGTTCTCCAATGACTTGCGTCACCACAGGAAATACAATCAGTCTGCCATCTGTCTGGTTGGAACGTGTTCTCTGGACACTTGAAGCACTCATTTTGAGTTATATTTCTATATGAGCCAGCCAAGCAAGCCACTGAAATGAGACATTAAAAAGCCTTTCTTACGACAACAGATTTTTCTTCAACTACATATCTACTATTTTCAAGGGGCTATTTTTCGATGGGATTTAACATCCCAGCACCAACTACAAAGGTCATTTGATATATTGACATTTTGCATATCAGCTGTAGTTATTTGTAAACATTGTTACAACTTAGTTAAAATCATAAGGCCTAAACAAAAAGGGTTCGTTTCCGGCTACATGCCCAAAAATATATGGGTTGGAAGGTAGGGACTTTTTTCTTTCTTGTTTTGTTTTTTACAGATATCGGCAACACTGTTGTGAAAATTTCAATATAGTGCTAAGGTTTGGACGCCGTAAAAATTTAATGAATCGGCAGGTAAAAGATATGTAACCAAAAACAAACCTTTTTTTTAGGCCTTAATGATCATACCAATGATCAAAGCAAAAACAAACAGCATTTACTCCTCTTGTGATCATCTTAACATTGACTTGGTTTTATTTTCAAGGGGTTAGTGATTAATATGGCCTGATGATTTTTATACCACAAAAATAGGACAAAAATACTAAAGTAAGAATAATTCTAACAATATAAAGTATAAAAATCATTATACAATATAATGGTGCCTAACAGGTTAAGAGCATTTTTTTTCAGCGGTGTTTATCCGGGCATATACCTTCTATAAGCTAGCTGGACAGCTTCCCCACATGTAAAATTTCATCCTAAATGAGATTTGATCTCACAGCGGTGAAGGGCTAGTGACAACAAATGACCATTACCACTTGACCATGGAGGCTCCCTTCAAGCCTCTGATCTTGATGCAATTAAATTTATGAATAAGAGGGCCATGATGGCCCTGCATCGCTCACCAGAATAAATGTTAATTAACTTGTTACTAATAAGGTAATAAAGGTACACTTGTAGGCATATAATGGAGAACAATATTAAACTCGATAAAGGATCATTAAAGGATACTACAGAGGAATATTTGTGATGACTGAAGGATGCCACAGACCAAATTTGGTGATGATCCAACCATTGGGTCATGAAAACAAGTCATTTTAAGGTTATTTCTATTTTTAGCTCTAGCAGTCCCTAATAGGAGCCAACCTATCTAAAGATGCTATAAACCAAGTTAAGTAAAAATCCATCTATAAAATCATGAGAAAAAGTCATTTTAAGGTATTTCTATTTTTAGCTCTAGCAGCCCCTAAAAGGGGCTGACCAAATTTATTTGAGCAAACTTGAGAGAGGACCATCTAAGGATGCTACAAACCAGTTTGGAGATGATCCATCAATTGGTTCATGAGAAGAAGATGGTTAAAGGTTTTTCTATTTTTAGGCTCTAGTGGCCCCTAAAAGAGGCCAACCATTTTTAATTGAGCAAATCTGATAAAAGTCTATCTAAGAATGCTAAAGACCAAGTTTGGTGATGATCCATTCATTGGTTCATGAGAAGAACATGACTAAAGGTTTTTCTATTTTTAGCTCTAGTGACCCCAAAAAGGGGCCAACTGGTATAATATGAGCAAATTGCAGTTCGAACGTAAACAGGCTTCTGCACAGTAAATTTGAGTAAATCCAACTGGTAGTTTCTGAGGAGAAGACCATTGTTGACACCAGACGACGGACGCCAGAGCATCCACATACCCGTCCTAACAGCTCACCCTGATCCTTCAGTTCTGGTGAGCTAATAATAAAAACAGTAAAATTTCTGAATGTAAAATACCTATGTTACAAGCATCAGCTGATTTACTGGCTACTCCGGCAGTAATAAAACCTGTTTCACATGGTACACAAGATCTATTGTTAGAGGCATCTCTATATTCTCCAATTTGACAGGGCTGACATGTTCCAATACTGGTAAGCTCGTAACCATGGTCACAAGATGCTAAAAGATAAAAGATTGAATTTTTCAAATAAAACAAAAAACAACAAGGATTTTATTCCACAGATACTAGTTTGACAAAACTTAGGTTGAAAAATAAATGATCAATTAAAAACAAAACAAGGATTTATTTAATATGGACTTGTTTACAGTTTTAAGGTACCTGGACTAGAGGTTATAAAATCTAGGCTCAGATCAGTCTCTGATCGCAAATATCAATTTTAGTCTCAGTTCATTGTAGACCTAAATATTTAATTGCTAGGTGCACAAATCAATATTCATTCTTGTAGACTTATTTACTGAATACTGTTTAAAATGTTTTATACTATCAAATTAATAAAACCCTCTGCCTCATAATACCACATTTCCCCCACATCTGAAACAGACAACTTTTGAAAACACTGTGGCAAAAGAAGCCATTGCTGGTAATGAACAATGGCTACTTTTGCTACAATGTTTTCCACCCTGTCAGGAAGAAATAACCCAATTTTCTTAAATGAATTGATGTTTTGTACATTAGCTTTGAATTTGGAAGATTTCAAAAGATGCTTATTAAGCAAAGGGTTAATTGAGAATACAGAAAACACAAAATTGAATTTTAAAGTAGTGTAAGTAGCTATATGGTGACATCATGTTTCACTAATTTATAGTTTTAAAAGGTCAACCATAATTGTATACATTAATAAACCCACTCTACAGAGCCTATTGCAAGTGATTTGAAACAAATATTGTACTTGGTCTGTCTTCTATAAACCAATATCGCATGTAATTTTCATATTTTTGAATAACGATCACTACTCTGTATATAAGGATATATTACAACAATTAGCCTTAAAATAACAATCATGGTATCATGCAGGGAACAGTGTCTCAGATTTTTGATAACGTCATCCATTCAATAGATATTTGACTGTAAAGAAATTCCGTCGCCTGAACCCCGCTGACAATTACGTGATGCGTAATAGATAAAAAAACTAGAATAAATATCAAAATTCTGTGACACGGTTCCCTAGATAAGCATTTCCACTACAAAATACTGAAAACTGCTTTGAAATCCATCTTCAAATAAGTTGGCAATCTTTGTTCAAAAATAGCACCCACTGCGTTTTTTTCTAAGCGAGAAATTAACAATAAAAGTGTCAGATCATTATCATAATATATAAGGTCTAAATTGTCCCACACTGATAGCATAATTAGCAAGGCGTTAGAGTATGATATAGATATGACACTTCAATAAGACCACCGTTCCGGATCAGTTATTTCATCATATATTTTATGTTAAAAGTACATTAGATGCAAGTAGCCCAATCGACCAAGGTGTTAATGAATTCACACGTTTCTTGCACATCAAATGATTGTTGCAGTTATATATTTATTATGTAATTTTCCCCCATAAAGTTTCCATTTTCACAATATGTCACATCACCATGGTCAAGTTTTTTACTGGATATAAATTTATGCAGTTCGGTATCTTTAGCGTTCGTAAACCAACTTCCGCCAGAAAGAGATTCTAACTACATTTTTCACTTTTTGAGAACACTGTAACACCTTGCTTAGCCTTATTTTTCTTATTTCCCATTTTAATCCACTTGATGTTGATAATCTGTCAAATTTTAAATACTTATGTTAACATACGGCAAGCGATACCAAATTTAATATCGAATGATACAAATTTGCCCTTAAGGAGCCCCTTACAACGCCGCATCCTAGATCGTTCTCACTGATAAAGTGGAGTTGATATGGGGGTGCAGTTTTTATCGTGATAAAACACTATTTTTGCATATTCGGATCGATTTTTTTCTTGCATGGTATGATAGTATGATATTTAATTATTGTTAGTAACTTAAAATGTCATTTTCGCCTTTTTTTACGTTTGTATGCACTTACGCTACATTAAGCTAAGTCTAGACGAATCTAAAATTTTATAACCTCAGACCATGTAGTCAATCACTTATTTTCAATTTCAAATGAAATAGAACATACTGATGTTAATTGAATTGTTCATGCTACTGCGATTTGCTTTGGACAAAAAAAAACTTTTAATCAAATACAAAAAAGGGAATGAGCTAAACATTGTGGTTCTAACGTTATGTTTCTTTTGAACTGCTCTCCTCCCGAGTCCAACAAAGGTGTTTAAGTAAGAACAGAACAGAACAGAAAATATGGGAGACTTGGTGCAGAAAAGGACTTATTTGTAAGAAAAGGGGTGAAAAAGTGGCGATTTTCATAAGTAAAAGTAAAAAATTATTTAGGTTTTTTATTCATTCAATAAAATTTGTGGTATATTTGTGAACAATTGAACTCCTAATTCATATTTACTTGAGCAATTGCTGATGGATGTTGAGCCTTCAGTTTTGGTTGTAAACTCGGCACCGCAGAATTTACATCTGAATTGTCCAACTTCATCCTGATAGTATCCAACAGGGCACAAAACGCAGTCATCAGCATTGTTGTCAAAATATTCACCACGTGCGCATGATTCTGTCAAACGAACAAAAAAACAAGAAAGGTTTGTATCATAATTCTATCATAATTGTATTCCCACACGCGTGCAAGTAGCAAATTTCCAAAAACCTGAAATATGTTTTTGTGTCAGTACATCGTTGTTAAAATTGCATCTTGTTGCATTGTTGCAAAAAAGAATTATTTCCCTTTCATTTTAGTCTCCTTAAAACAATATATGTAGATAACTCCTCCTCGACACTTTACCATTTATGTGCCGCAGGAATGTAAGCCCCCCATTTCTCAATGGATTTAGACAATTTGGAAAAACGATCCTCCAAGCCTGTAAAAAAGGGAAATCTGATACAAACCAGAAAACTTGCACCCCTGTTCAGCCATTTATCGGTATAAACTGTCAACAATACCACATTTATTCAAAAAAGGATAAAAACTCACATAACGTGAACAGAACACAAAAATTAAGTAACAAAAGTAAGCAGATGTGTTCATAAAGAATATTTTTCTTTATTTCCAGATAACCAACTTATTTCTTTTTTCACAGAGGTAAAATTTACACCGAGTGTATTTTTCCTTCCATAGCAAGGGTCATTTATAGCATCTTCCCTGCAGGAAAAAACTTCAAAATCACCCAGTTTTCCCCTAAAATTCATTTAACATCAAGTTTTTTCCCCTTTTTGCAAAATACCATGCTATTTTTCCCCAAATCTAAGAAAAAGGCCCCTTCCCCTGCCAGTGGAAAGAAAAGCTATGAACAGCCAGGGTAGGGTCATATGACAAAAAAAATCCCACAGGCTAACACCTGAGGCGTGCTACTCACTTTCAGTAAGCTAGCTGGACATATAAATTTGTCTGGTCACGATGGTGATTTGAACTCACAGCGGCCAGGGGTTTGTGATTGCAAGTCTGAGAAAGTGACCACCCAACAATATAAGCCCCCAACTGTGTTATTAATATCAAAGTGGTTTTATCAAAAAAAAAAAAAAAAAAAACATGCCCTTAATTGTACAAAAAAATCCCAAACAAATTACACTCATAAGTCTCATAATTTTCAGTGATGGAGGAAACATTTTCAATATTAAGCAAGTCACTTACTTTTACAAGAATTGCCCGCATAATTTCCTGGTAGCTCGGTTGTTAATCCTGTGATACAACTAGTACAGCTTGTTTGTCCAGCAGACGTCTGATATGTGCCAATGGGACAATCATCACATATGGCCATACCATTACCATCCATAGTATAATAATTACCAGGACCACACTCAACTGCGAGTAAAACAGGTTTTGAGAGTTTGATACATATAAATCATTCAGATCATGTAAAAAGCATAAAAATGTCTTGGATCTTACAAAGAAGAATGTTTACCCCCTCCCCAAGTGCTATGCACTCATGATTTGATTCTCACCCAGTCGGAACACCTGACTATACTTTAAGACTTTGCCTCATAAGCTTATTTTGAACTCTTCCAAATTCTAAGAAAATATACGAAACATCTATTTATTTCAGAAAATTGGACTATTTCTCTCTGACAGAATGAAAACCATTGTGTCTAAAGAAGCCATTACTCATTACAAATAATGGTTTCATTTGCCAGTATGATTTCAAAGTTGTCTGCTTCAGATGTGGGGAAATGTGGTACTAAGTATTATGAGGCAAAGGGTGTGAATTATCAACTGATAAAATATGGATAATATATAATATTTCTAAAATACATCACATAGCATGAAGTATAAGGAAACTTACCACAGAATCCTTGGAGTAAAACTTGACCAGTTGGGCAAATACTTGTAGTTTCAATAAACAGATTAGGTATCTCCACAATTGCACCAGAAAATGATTCCTAGAAAAAAGTATGACAAAGATGACGAAAACATGATGGCCATTTGTTACTCTGACAAAACAAAAGACAAAAAACAGTATTTAAGGTACAGACAACATTTTCATGCACTCATGTTGCATTCTACTGCAGACTTTATACTGTTCTTTAATTTTGTTCTGAATATTGGACACCAATATTTTCAAGGTGTCAAATTTTTGTGAACTTGGAGTGTCCATATTATTATTGAAACAACATGATTTTGGCCCCCTAATTAACGAAGGTGCCAAGATCTATTCTTTACTTGAAGCAGTCATGTGTAATAATAGCTAATGCGTGAAAAACACTATTGTACAGATAGTAGTAAGTTGACTTTGATGTCCTCCTCGATGCATAACACTGGTCTAATTACATGTATTGATGATTACACCAGTTTACGGGAGTCAGATTAAAATACATCTTCTTAGATGTGACGTTACCCATCTTTATGATCCACTATGTCCACTAATGTGAAAAATAGTTAAAGGTTGAAATGTTAAACCTGTTTGTTGTACTACACAACGTTGATTGTTTTTTTTGCTTCATGACACTTAAAATGATCTTTTGTTTAAAATATTTTCCATTGCTTGATCAAAAATAACCAATCATGGGTATCAAGTTTGTCCAGAATTTTAAGATCATTTATTTCTTAACACTCTAAATCAGATATAAAATATTTTAACATGTCAGCATATTGATGAGTATACAAAATACTAACAAATTACAATTACTATATACACTTTCAATGTAACAGACACACAGATATAAATGGTCTATGATCACTGTATTAATTTCAATTGAAAACCTCTCTGAATACCGGAACTTTTGACCTGGTTAGAGGTTACACTGTACAAAGATTTAATATATTTTATCATTAAGACTGAATTCATCTGAGAACAGCTCATATAGAAATTACACCTTTATCGCCATAAATATGTTGGAGGCATTCACATAATATACAATATGTTTAGTTGAAAAATTGAAGGCGGGTATAATTGGCCACACATCAAAAGGGAGGAGTTTTGATTTAAGCCAATCAAAAAGCTGTAAAACATTTAAACAATTGTACTGATAGATGTGCTGCTTTGTCTACCATCTATGGTTCATAATGTATCAACATTTGTTTTATTCAATGAGAATTTGAGAATGGGCTTACCTCTGCCCATGAACCCCCTAAGATTTTCTCAACATATTTTCTTGTTTTATAACAAAATGACATAGCTACAAAAATCATAGCTACAAATAAGTGGACTTACCTCAAAATTAAATACATCATTATCAACAATTTGATACGCTAAAAATTCATAGAGACTTATAGTTTCACCATTCATCACAGTACTGAAATTAGATAACAAATGCAATATGCAAAATCACTTTTCAAATTGAACAGTTCTATTTGAATGAATATGAATTTTTCGTTCTACTGTCGTAAATGTCATATTAACAGCAAATGGGGTCATTTGGCAATTTTTCCAGATTTAAGGCGGGAGGAAGGACCCCAGATGTACATCTGAGTATGACCACCGACCACTCGTAAGCTAGCCGGCCAGCTTCCTCAAACGTGAAATTGTGTCCTAGGTGGGTTTTGAACTCACAACAGTGAGGGGAAAATATTTATTAACCATAGAAATTTCATAGGTAAAGCTATGGAATGGAACAGTCTCCTATAAAGTTGATGTACTAAGTGACAATCAGTCTTACAATAAAACTATAAGCATACAAGAATGGGTGAAAGTTGAAATTTTAAAAAAAGGAAATCTTGACCTCGGTGCTGTGGAAACCATAAAAAAATAGGGTCTTGACCTGGGAAAAACTGGAGGTTCTGGAAAATTCCGGAAAACTTTTAACCATGTCTATATGATTTTCAACTCACATTTAATTTCTATTTTTGTTTAAACATAACATGCATGAAAATCAATTGAAACATATGGATTTTCATGTTAAACAGGCGCTTTGCCATATTTTGTCGATATATCATGAGAAGTACTTTTATGGAAAAAAAAACAATTATAATTTTCAAAGTAAAATTTACAGAAAGGAAACAAGATTATGATTCATTCCCAAATATTTTTGCACTTTGGATTTTGCCATTAGAAACTTTACAGTTGGTCAGGTAACCATAATTAAAGCTATTTTTTACAGCCTTACCTAGAATCAGCACCAGGTAGAATTAATTCTACAAGCATAAAATAGTTTTCGGGATTTGCCTGCCGTTTCTTGCGCGCATTTGGTAGCAAATAATCACATGTGATATTAACTATAACATCACTACAGCTTTCTTGCTGACAGAAAGTTCCGCCATACATATTATGAAGCTTGCCCAATTCCTCAAGTATACGAGTACCGACATTGACTTTTCCCGCATTACAAGCTGCTGATAGGATGTCGTATGTGTAACGTACATACGCTCTCATAGAAGGTGATCGCTGTTTCACAACTGCATGAAAAAAAAAATGGAATGGAAATTAAAACATTATTGTGTCATTACTGGTACTTTTTTTCTACAGTTAAATGTTGCACAAACAGGCAGGGTCATTTGGTGACTTTTCCAGCTTTTACATTGGAGGAAGACCCCCAGACATACACCTGGGTAGAACCACCTTTCATAAGCTAGTTGATCAGCTTCCTATGAAATTTGAGGGGAGGGGGCAAGTGATTACTAGTTGGTTACTATGATCATTAAACATAAATATAACTGGAAGCAAAAATAATCTCTGATGAAAAGATTGTGGCAATGTGAAATGAATACATTGAAGACGTTTACCTCCACAAGCTGGGTATCTAAACTTCTGGAATGGTTTGGCATAGTTCCATGTTCCAGACGGACCACAGGTGAACAAATCTGGAACCTCGCGGTCAATTTCGTAATTTGTGCTGATGCTATTTGGACAAGTCAAACGACATCCTTTACGTCCGGACACACTGTCCACATTACAGTTTTGATTACCTCCAAAGGGTGCTGGTGGGGTCTCGCAATCAAATGCTGAAACAGACACACACATAAATAATGATCCTAGTGCAGAAAATCACCATTTGGTCTTAACCCTTATCATGCCTAGCATGGTAATAGGTCATGCTTTATTTATATTCTATTCTATAAATATAAAGGATGTACTACAGATAAAAAGATACAAAAACACAGTATCAATCTAATTTGATAAAGAAAAATAAAAGACACCCAATATATTTATTAATTAACATACATACCTCTAACATAGATTCGGAAACTACAGTAAGCACGATTATTGTTTCCATCCAATGCCACATAGGTAATGTCATAAGTACCCCATGCAAATGTACTACCTGTAATACAGCATAATAAAGGAATTTCGTGGTTCAAAGAGGAAGGACTATCCTTCATAACATAGAAGTATGAATCTGTCAATAACGTCTTTAATTTGATAAGGATATAAATATTTTGCAATTTTTTACCTTTCTACCAATCATATCGTTACTATGATATACAGGCACATAGGCCACGCCTATTATGTACTTACAACCTACTCCCGCATTATTAAACAAGAGGGCCATGATGGCCCTTTTTCGCTCACCTGAGTGAGATTGTAACATCTATGGTTTTCCTGTAATTTGACCTAGTGACCTAGTTTTTAACCTGAGTTGACCGATGTTCAGACCTGTTCATGATATCATTAATACAAACATTCTAACAAAGTTTTAGGAAGATCCAACCAAAATTGTGACTTTTAGAAGGTCTACAAAGTTTTCAGGAGATTTGACCTATTGACCTATTTTGTGACCCCAGATGATCCATGTTTGAACCTGTCAAAAACATCATGAAATCAAACATTTTAAAACAGTTTTACAAAGATCCAATAAAAAATGTGGCCACTAAAAGGCTTACAAGGTTTTTCAATGATTCAACCTGGTGACCTAGTGTTTGAACCCAGATGACCCATGTTCAAACATAACCAAGATATCATTATGACAAGCCTTTTGACAAGGGTTGGTGACCCTCAAATCAATACTGTGACCTCTAGAGGGTTAACAAGGTTTTTCTTTGATTTGACCTAGTGACCTAGTTTTTTAATGCAGATTACCCACGTTCAAACCTAACAAACATTAACACAAATACAAACATTTTGGTTTGGTGAAGATACAATCAGAACTGCGACCTCTAGAGGGTTAACAAGGTATTCCAGTGATTTGACCTGGAGACCTAGTTTTTGACCCCAGATGACCCATATTTAGACCTGTCCACATATCATTAAGACAAGCATTTTGACGAGGTTTGGTGAACATCCAATCAAAACTGTGACCCCTAGGGTGTTAACACGGTTTTGTATGATTTGACTTGGTGACCTAGTTTTTTATCCTAGATAAACCATGTTTGAACTTAATTAAGATATCATTAAGACAATCATTTTAACAAGGTTTCATGACGATTCAGTCAAAACTGTGGCATCTAGAGGGTAAACAAGGGTTTCCAACGATTTGACCTGGTGACCTAGTTTTTTACCCCAGATAACCCACGTTTTAATGTGGCCAAGATATTATTAATACAAACATTCTGACAAAGTTTGATGAAGATTCAATCAAATCTGTGACTTCTAGAGTGTTAACAAAATTTTCATTCCACTTGACCTGGGGACCTAGTTTTTGACCCCAGATGACCATGTTCGACTATGTGCTCAGGTGAGCTAAAAAGCCATCAATATGTGAAAGTGTTCTATATCATATGAACCCAAACACAACAAACTGGCAATGAAGCTAGGCTGAAAACATTGTCTATCTGATGACAGCAACATATTTGACATTCTAAACCTTAATGTACCAACAAGTAGATGCAATACTGAAACAAGAGTCACACATCATTGTATTTCTTTTCTAGCATTTCTCTGGGGTTTTACGTTGCATCAACAGCCAGGGATTTTTTGGCCACTTTTCCAGCTAAAACAATGGAGGAATACCCCAGGCATTCACCTGGGTACAACCAATGACTGCAGTAAGCTAGCTGGGCAGCTTCCTCACATGTGGCATTCCAACTCACAGCAATGAGAGACTAATGATTACTAGTCAGAGACAATGACCACTGGACCATGGGCCTCCTATTGTCTATTATACCAGATGCATACCATTTACCTCAACATAGCAAAGGGCAGCCAAATTTTGTGAACATTTGGTGCACAAACATAGGCAGCTACAAAAAACTCAAGATACAGCTGTTTGTGGAGAGCCAACAAAAATGAGTACAGAATTATTGTAAGAAGCAGACAAAAAAGTCTATTTTTTCACAAAATCAAATCAGGCATAAACAAAAAAAGGCTTGTTTCTAGTTACATGCTAAAAAAATATGTGTCAGTAGGAAGGGCCTTTTTTCTTGTATGTTTTTTTACATATATTGGCAACACTGTTGTGAAAATTACAACATAGCACTAAGATTTGGATGCCGTAAAAACTTATGAGTCAGCAGGTAAAAGATTGGGTCTGTCGGGTAACAGGAAACAAACCTTTTTTAGGCCTCATTTAAAATGTTGTAACTCTATACAGAGAGTAATAAAATAACTTAAACACAAAAAACATTGATAAATAATCTGTGTAATGTAATTCTTTTATCTTCTCACAAAATTGGGTCATATCGTAAAATTCCTATTCCTAAAATCCCCTCTCCTAATAAAGGCCCCCCTATTTTTGTTTGAAAAAAAAATATATATCACCAAGTCCTAAGTTACACAAAAGCAAATCCAAAATTAAAATCCAAATCTACAGTCACACAGGCCATTTACTTACACTGTAAATGTTAATAAATACTGCATAGCTCAACTTAAACCTTTCTCAATGATTTACAATCTAGGAAAAAACTCATCTAAGTAGATGTCCCCTTTTGGAAAATTGTTACGCCCCTGTGGGCCTTAAATAAGAATTTAATGGTATATTTAATTAGAATCTCTCAGTAGATGATGTCCTGATGTCAACTTTCAACAAATAGAATATGATTGTTAATGCACATCTAGATCTCAAATTCAATATCTTTAATTTTTGTAGTTTTAATATTATTTTAACTACCTGTCAATAGGCCCAAAATCACATGATTTCAGTTAAAAGATTTAAGAGTCATCTTCCTCAAACTATGAAACAATTTTTAATATGATCTTGTACACAGTTAAGATTTATTACCAGATGAATGGCTGGGTGGTATGACTGTTCCCCCAACTACATTATCGAACATTGGTTCATTCCAGGTCACCGTAACAGTGCGATCCGGTGAATAGATGTTAATATCGTCAGGGCAGTAGGAAACAGACGGGAGATTTGTGTCTGAAATACATGAAAATGTTAAATTGTACAATGATGAATCAACAAATAAAAAATAGTATCATGTTTCAGCTTAATTCTTCAAAATCAGATAACTTCATGGGCTTTTTTAAGGATCAGATGAGATCAGTATCAATTGGACAGTTAACTAAGTAAAGAAAAATCCCTAAGAGTGAACTCAGACACATCAAGAAACTAGCCTTGTCCATTCCAGAGAATTCTAACAAGAAACATAAGACTTCCAGCTAATCCTTCTTAGTAGACAAAGATGCAGCCATTGCAAAAAGGCCTAATTTCACATACACACAAATTTGTCAGCCTATCATAGGTTGTATTAATTTAATAATTCTTTAAGCCTTTGCCTCATAAGTATATTTTGAACTCTTCTCTTCAAAATTCAAAGCTAATGTACAAAACATTGATTTATTGATTTAATAAAATTGGTTTATTTCTCTCTATCAGAGTGGAAAACATGGTGGCAAAAGAAGCTATTACTCATTACAAGCAATGGCTTCTTTTGCCACAATGTTTTCAAAAGCCATCTGCTTCAGATGTGGGAAAATGCGGTATTGTAAGGCAAAGGGTTAAAAGAACAAATAATATTAAATACATTAACTCAGGCCTACAAACTTTATTAGAAGACTTAAGTATTCACAAAATTAACTGGCTAGAATCTTGATGTAGGGTCTCATTTTGTGACAAAATGTACACTTGAAACCAGTGCAAACATTTTTTTAAAAGCATTAATCCCTATTGTTTTATTATTTTGCATTTTGTGAAGGCTTAGTGCATTCATTAGAATGTAGATTTATAGTCCTTTTAAAAAAATATAGTATAATATATAAAATATCTCATATTCTGAGATAATTTTCATTATGAAGGAATCCAGAATAAAATTTCATGTAAAATCTATGGTGAAAATACCAATTTGGTATCAATGCCCTTCCACATGAAAGAGACAGTGTTCATCAGTGCAAGCATATAATTCATTAAATCAAGTGCAAATTAAAAGAGATGAGACCAAAAATGAAAAAAAATTCTAACTCACCACTAAAAAGATTACATGGTGGACTTCTAGTCGCAAGACTGCACAATGCACTGTAAGCCTCGGAACCAAATATTTGGGTAACTCCAGTCTCCAAATGATAACCATACCACATGAGGATTATATCGCTGAACACAGAATCATGGAAGGCATGATTCAGTGATATTTCTCCGACTGGGTTACCATAAAAGGTAAGTTCTCGGCTGTAGAAATTCACCCGACTAATGTAACCATGGAAACTGTTGCCGTCCCTTTCACACTGGTGATTTTCGTTATCAAACTCACATCCAAGAACGACCCAAAGTCTAAAAATATCATTGCATTTTGAATATTAAATACTTATTCAATCATTAGACTAAAGCAAAAAAAAATACAACTATTAAAATTTCATTTATTCACAATGCCAAGCTTGGTGGAAGTTAGCAAAGTGGTCACTCTTTTTTCGATGTAAATATAATACAATCATTCAAATTGGGCTCATTCAAAGACTTAAATCCTGTCCGTGCATTCACTGCTACAATAAATTAAGAAGATGCAGTCATTTAAATCACATCCTGGACAGTTTTTCACATTTTTTGATAGTGAGATTATGAGTTGGATTATTCGATAAAAGCAAAACTCATAGATTTCTTTTTTTCACTGGGGTTTAACATCACACAAACTTTTCCAGCTTTAAGGATGGAGGAAGACCCTCAGGCTCACACCTGGGTACAATCACCAACCTTACAATAAGCTAGCTGGACAGCTTCCTCAGATGCGAAATTTGTCTAGTTTTAGGTGGGGTTTGAACTCCCAGAGATGAGGGGTTTGACCATGGTAGCCCCTGTAATTTGCTGATAATGTGCAAAGTGTTCCATACTAACTCTAAAATAACCAACTTGAATTAATCATTTTCATGAGTCAGTATTATAGGATTGCTGTCAAATCATCAAAATATTTTAGCCCATAAACTAAATTCAAATTTAACAGCTAAAACAGTGAGGCAGGATTCTCTTTACCAAACATTACCTAAGTGGGTCAGTCGGGACCAGCAGCTGTTGCGTTATTTCAATTCTAACAGTATCTAAATAAATTGTCACTATGTTGGTGGAGAAATTAAACGTCGTGACAACATGATGCCAGTTTCCATCATTGAGAACAGCATTTCTCGTATACTGAATGGTTTTAGGGAGACTGGCCTGTTCATAAAGGGTAAGGCCATTTTCATAAAATTCCATCATCTTCATACCATCTTCTAATCCCTCTCCACTAAAAAAGAGAGAAAACGTTCATTAAAGTTTCCTACAGGAAAGCAAGATAGATTTTTCCAATCTGACTGATATAAACGCACATTTTTTTTCACTGGAGTTTAACTTCGCACCAACAGCCAGGGTGATTTAGCAACTTCTATAGCTTTAACAGTGGAGGAAGACAATCAGATTGCACCAGGGTAGAACTACCAAACTTGTATAAGCTAACCAGACAGCTTCCTCACATGTGAAATTTTCTTCTGGGTGGGATCCAAATTCACAGCTGTGAGGGGCTAGTGATTAAAAATCAGAGACCATAACAACTTGACCAAGAGGCTCCTAAATATATGTTTATGGTGATTAACAATTCTGAGATGAAGTTTTCACTTTTTAGAGGATAAAAATATTCTGACAGACAGAAATAAAGAGCCAAAAGTGAAATCCCCTTTTGCCATTCAATATTCATATATTTTATTTCTTTTGTAAGAACAGACATAGGGGCCTGCATATACATACATTTAATTTTTTGTAAAGACAGACATAGGGGCTTGCATATATTTCATTTTTGTAAGAACAGACATAGGGACTTGCATATATTTCATTTTTGTAAGAACAGACATAGGGGCTTGCATATGTTTTATTTTTTTTTTGTAAAGACAGAGAAGAATTTTGCAACTGTACTATTGTAGGCAGGTTTTGTAATCTGCCAACAAAAACTTACCCATTGAAAATTGACATATATACCCCTTTGCCACCATTACTAGCATAACGAACCCAGGCAGTTATAGAGAGGCCATCAGCACCAGCATCAACTTCTACGTAGTAAGGAATCCAAGCAAATCCATAACCATATGGATGGTGGAAATATAAGTCATAGTTAAAGTCAGCATCTGAAAACATATAAAACGTCATAGTTAAGTCCTTTGTCACATAAAACCGCATTTCCCCGCATCAGGAGCAGACAAATTTTAAAAATATTTTGGCAAAAGAAGCCATTGCTTGTAATGAGTAATGCTTGTAATGAGTAATGGCTTCTTTTGCCACAATGTTTACTGCTCTGTCAGGGAGAAATAACCCAATTTTCTTAAATAAATTAATGCTTTGTATATTTGCTTGGAATTAGGAAGAGTCCAAAATTATGCTTATGAAGCAAAGGGTTATATAAGTCTCCATAATACTAGGCAGTCAAACAAAATCCCCTACAGATAAAAATCCCTTCAGGTAAAGACCCTGAAAACCAACATCCCTATAAATGAAATTCCCTACAGACAAGACATTAGTTTTAACAGACTCTCTTCAATGAACTGTATTAGAGGTTATAATCAATAAGAGTTAATTGATTAAAACAACTTCCAACCCCAGTGTGCCAGAATTCTGTACCAGTACTAACAAAGTTCTCCGCAATCAGGCCAACTTCTCCACATAAAAGGACAAATAACCTAAGACAAAATGACTTCAATCGAATTGTCAGAGTGTGCATAAGCAGCGCCAAGGTATCAAACTCATAATCCAAAAGGTTAATAGAATAAATGGTCCACTAATCGAGCAAAACTCTTTGACAGTACAGGAATAACATAAAACACAATTATCTCAAGAAATAATGATTAACAATTTTTTTGTTGACCTACTAATACGTTTTTATGTAGTAAAAATGATAACCTCAAACAGTTAAATACAGTTAAAATTGTTGTTACCAGCATCGATACGACAAGCATCCAACTTATCTCAATGAGTTCTTAAAATCCCATCAATTTTTGTTCCTGGTTGTGCGTAATTTTCAACCAAAAAACAAATACCTCATTAGTACGAGCACCACGTTTATCTCAAGCATTTAGTCTGTTCCTATGACACCTCGATTTAACGAGGTTTTGCTGTAAAACATATATTACCTCTGTTGCAGTTTTCCCCTGTGCGTCCAAGATTACATTTGCATTCGTATCCATTTCTCAAGTTTACACATGTTCTACCAGGACATGGGTTACCTGCACAGTAGTTTATCTTCGTGTCACAGTTTCTGCCTTCATACCCTGAATGAAAAATTAAACACAAATTCAACAGGAGGAGAAGTATTAATTCAGTGTTTTTGCAGGAGGGGGACTAATTTTGGGCCGAAATTTGCTTTTTTCCCCTATAATCATAAAATTCCCCTTCAGTTGAATTTTACTGTTCATACAAGACATTTTTTATCAAAATTATTTAAAACTGACCTGCAGAATAGCTTAATTTGTCTGTCACCATCAAAGTTATGACCTATTGGCAATTTGCTGCATCGAGAAAATGTTTGCCTAGTCTTATTTTGGACTGAGTCCCTTAAAATGCTAATTTTCCCCTTCTTAAGAGCACCTTTGCCTTTCCCCTTAGTTTAAATCACTTAAATTTAAGTATACTAATCAGTAATAAAATAATAAATTAATCAATTAAACTTCACCTGGAATTAGCAAACCTGAATTAAAGTTCAAACAAAGGCAGTAGCAATGGACAAAGGATAGTCAAATTGCACTTATAATGATTTATTTTAAAACACTTCAATACAGCCCAAAGCTATCCAAAGCAAGTCAAGTGACACAGAAAACTTTTGGCTTGAATTTTGGAATTTTA
This sequence comes from Lutraria rhynchaena, assembly GCA_008271625.1. Taxonomy (NCBI): domain Eukaryota; kingdom Metazoa; phylum Mollusca; class Bivalvia; order Venerida; family Mactridae; genus Lutraria; species Lutraria rhynchaena. Next base: position 1,481,526 of record VIBL01000108.1, on the reverse strand, counting down.
AATCTGTCTAATTACAATACCATTCCCACAAGTTGGATACTACAGCCTGCTGTTCAAATTAGACAATATATGTATGAAGTGTAGTAAAAAGAATACAAAGCAATGCATTAACTTTAGTTAAGAAAGAAAAAAATACCATAAAAATGACGTCAAACTTGTCTAAGTACATTATAAGATGTTTTCATTTAAATACCTTTAATGGCAATTAAAAATGAATGATTGTATATATTTAAATTAAGCAACAACTGTAATCAAATTATGTCCCTTAAATACTCTTCCAACGTTTTGTCAATTACCACCCTTATTATTTTAACATCATTTTTCAACCTAATCATTTTCTACGGTGAAATTATTTACCAATGTATTAGCCAGGGGTGTGATCGATCATTGATCCAAGGGGAGTAACTATTTTTTGTCATAGCAAAGACGGACTTTTTCAAAGCAAAAATATAACTAGTAGGTGTTCTAAAAAAAAAGAATAAAAGCAGACACAAGTACTGGAAATTCTATTGGTTATCATTGTACATCAAAGTAAGTTCAATGTGCTTCTACTGAGAGTAGGATTACACCCCTCAGAGCCCCTTATTCCTCAACAACTTTACATCTTTTGCAAACATTATCCCTTAGATCAATCTAACCGTAAAATTTTGTGGAAAACTCACACTTCCAATTTATGTATATAATTGTAATCAGCTTACCTTCAGGACAAATACATTCATAAGATGTTTCCGTAAGCTGGCACATTGATCCATACATACAATTGTTTGTCACACCACAATGATCCACCAAGACATGACAGCCTTCACCCGTGTACCCTGAAATTTAGTGTTAAGACCAATTATTGTTTGTTTGTTTTTATGCGACATTGTCACATGGTTTAATGCTGTTTTTCAACAATTTTTCAGTTATATACAGCAGCTTGTTCACCTAACCAATTTTCCTGGACTGTATACTAACCAGTACTAACTTACCCTTGTTATACACAATGCACATCTTAAGAATACATACGTATTAATATCTTGAGACCCAGTGAAAAAAATCTCATACATGGACATAAGGGTCATGAAGGCCATATATATCGCTCACCTGAATAGCCTAATGAATTAACAACTTGATAAACAAGCAACTCTAGAGAGCAGAACCAATTTCGACACAGAAGCATAATTTAATCAATCTAGGTAGAAAACCATGAGACAACATTATGCACTAAATATCTAAGCTCTAGGACAAACACATTTGGCAAAACATTATTTTGAGGTTTTCCCTACTTATAATCTATGTACACAAATGACCCCTGGACAGAGCCTATTTTGATCCCAAGGTCATCATTTGTGAAATCTTGGCAGAGGAGCACCCAAGGATCATTCCTGTGTAGATGAATGAAAACCTGCTCGGTGGTTTTAGAGGAAATTGTAGACAACACAAATCACACAGCGCACATCACACAATGACAGGGCGGGCGAGCACTTTGGCTCACCATAATCACAATGTCATATGAGCTAAAAATCAATAAATAATGAATAAAAAATGTATAATTCCCCTGAACGCATTTATAGAAATTATATGGTACAATTCTGTATGTACTTACAATCAGGACAGTCACACATCATTGTGTTGTTGTTGTATGAGCAATCACCACCATTTAAGCATTTGTTGTAATTCTGACATGGTTTGGGTTGATTTTCACAATCCCTTCCGTAAGTGTTTGGAGGGCAGCTGAAATGGATGAAAAATATGGATCTTGCCACATGGTCCACATGATCCCAATTTTACAATATCCATGAGGAACTGTTAATCTATAACCTTTCACTCAAAACTCTATGGCACAGAAAAAAAACAGACTCACCTGCAGTAATAATTCTTGAATATGCTATGGCATGTTGCTTGGCAATTCAAGTCTCCCACTTGTGGCAGCGCACAATAGTCTTTAATGCTGTCGCAATTCCTACCTTCCCATCCGTCAAAACACTCACATTGGTAACTATTAAATACATGTTGACAAGTACCATGTATGCATGGATTACTGCTACAAAACTGGATCTCGTCCTAAAAAACATTGAAACCTTATGAAGTGTCATTGATAAAAGCAAATTTGTGGCAGTGAGGTGCTAGTGATAACAAGTCAAAGACCTAAACCACTTGACCATAGGGCCTTTTCTTTATTGTGATGGTTTGACAATGGCTAACTTTTTGTGATAACATGAGAGACTTTTTAAGTTGGAGAAAACAATACAGTACAATGATTTACTGATCATTATTTCAGTATATATACACATACACACACACACACACACACACACATATATATATATTTTTTTTTTTCTCATGATTAATGCAATTTTAAAACAAATTCATGTATATATATATACTTGAATTTGTTTTAAAATTGCATTAATCATGAAAAATATATAAAACAAATACAAATAAACACACACATATATATGGAGTGGACTCAAATATATCAAAGAATCAGATACAATGCAAAGAAATTGTTTCCCTTTCAACAAAGCTCACCTTTGTTTTGTTATAACGGATACATTGGAGAGTGAACATAATGAGCTAATATTTGTTATTATTTGTTTTACTGGGAATTAACGCCATACCAGCAGTCAGGGTTATTTGTCGCCTTTTGGCAGCAGCATTAAAAATGCTGAAGAATGACTCCAGGTATACACCTGGGTAGAACCACCAACATTCTATAAGCTAGCTGGACAGCTTCCTCACATATGAATTTTTCAAACAGCAGTATGGGGCTAGTGACTGCTAGTCAGAGACCATAACCCTTTGACCATGGAGGCTGCTGATTTTACAGTCTTCTGTGACAGGTGATATATGTTTTGATACAAGTGATATTTCAAAGGAGATCTAGCCCCAAAGGTATACAACTTGAAAACAGTCTTCAAGCTCAAATCTCAATACCATTGTCAAAGTATTACGGCTGAAAAGACAGTGATAATTAATGATTAAATACATATTTATGCCAATTATGCTGTCACAATAATGTGTCAATAATAATGTTATTGTATGATCATAATTAACTTTAAAAAATCAAAAAACAAGATGTGAGATTTGAGCTTGGAGACCAATCTCAAGTTTTATAACCTTGAACCCTTGAGATCAGTGTTGTTATTACCTCACAGTTGGCACCTGTGTTCCCAGGATTACAGGAACACTCAAAACCTACACCAGGAATGCTAGAACATAACCCATGAAAATTACAAGTATCTGGTTCACAGAAGTCAATGGCGTTGTTGCAGTTAAATCCTGAAAAAATCAGAGCATCTTTAAATGCTAAGACGAACTTCTACATGTCAACCTTGAACTTTATAGCACTAGAAGAAATTATTGACCACACTGAGGTTATAAAACTTGAGTCTCCCAGCTCAAATCTCAATTTCATAAGTGAAGCAGTCTGATTAGAAAAATATTGCAGTTTAATTATTAAATTAATTTTCAGATCATTTTAGCTGAACAGCAGAATAACACAGGGTTGAAATCGTCATTGTTCAGTAACAATTAAGCAAGAAACATAGAAGGACAACATGTGAGATTTGAGCTCGGAGACTGATCTCAAGTTTTATAACCTTGGACCTTGGTTAACAACCAAGATGGACTTTTTATATATTCAATCCAACATTCCATTCCTATGCTATTAAATTTATGTGTTCATACACATTTAAGAATGATGTATTGGAGGTTAATGCATTAAGTACTAATTTTTGTATTGTAGTAAGTTTACAGGTGTGTTAACAAGACATTTTACTACGACAATTTCATGTTGCACAATTGCAGATGGACTAAAAACCTGCCCATAAAAAACATATCATATACCTTCATATCCAAAATCACAAGCACATGTGTAGGTTCCAATGCCATCTTCACATGTGCCATATACACATGGGTCACCTGCACAGTCGTTAATATTTGTTTGACAATTCAAACCAGTGAATCCATTGGGACATGAACAACGATACGTTTGGAATATATTGAAACAGATACCATTATTCAGGCACGGAGAATCTGTGCAATAATCAACCTTTCTAGTACATCTGTTTTGATTGAATACTGTAGGAATAAAAAATAAATAATGCCTAAGAGCATATACAAACCAAAACATTCAAATACAGTGCAACCCTTCCAGAGCAGCCCTCTCTTGAACAACAATCTCCCTTCCACAACAGCATGATTTTTTCCCACAGTTTAATTTAACTATTAATTTAACCTCTCTAGAGCAATAACCTCTCAACAACAACATAATTTTGCTTTCGAGAGGTCACACTGTAGTCAGAAAACAAACTGATATTAAATTAACACAGTGTCATGTCATTTCAAGAGAAAAAACATGAATGTGATTTACATTTTATGATTAGAACTGAAATGAATTGTCCACTGCAGAACAAAACTCTATCAATATATACTGTGGTATCACAAATTTTCATGGAACATTTAATTTCATGGATTTTATGGGTGAGTTTATCTATGAATTTAAGTACCCTCGAAATAAACATTGGTTAAGTTTTGAATGTAGCTGAAAATGCATTATTCAAAATTACCACGAATTTACGTACCCACGAAATCACCCATTATGGTAAATCCACTAATTTGATACCAACAAAATTAAATGAAACCGCAGTAAATACAGGAGCTCATACATAATTTCTTTATTATAAATAATTTGCTTACATTCAAAAAAATGTACAGTAAAACCCCTAAAAACTGGACTCCCTGAAAACAGGAATTCCCTGGAAATCGGACAATTTTTCAAGTCCTTTTTTTCTCTTCTATAATCTATAATTTTATAAACTCTCAGGAGTACCCATCACAGACATGCAAACAAGATTGGTCCAATGAAGGTTGAATGAAGCTGGTGACTAGCTGACTATGATATTTCAAAGAAATTGTTAACAGCTGAGAGCCATAATAAAGACATATCTAAAACAAGATAGGAATTTTTCAACTTAAATAACATGATATTCATCACTTTTTACTTTACGAGATATTGAAGTTTAAAAGGCACCGACTTAAAATATGTCTATGAATTTAGCTGCTGGATGATATGAGTTTCCTATCACATAGAGAATACAAGGCCTAAAAAAATGCCTTGTTTCCACTACCCCGACTGTCTCTATGTTTTGCTGCCAACCCTATGATTTTTTGGGTCAAATGATGGTTTTGCAAAAAGAAAAATTATGTCAGTCATATTGGAATGATAAAAAAATAAAAATTTTAAAAAATCTTGACCTACTAACCCTGTTTTTTTCAAGGCCAGTAGCGGAAACAAGCTATTTTTTGTAGGCCTAACATAAAACAAAAAATCAGAACAGCACAAACCTCTATTCACAGAACATTTAAACTGTATATCATAATCCAAAAAGTTAAAGAAAAAGTCACAAGCTGAATTATCAACATCACATTCTTGCCCAGACCTGCAGCACCTGGTATCCAAATGTTCAGTGCCACCACAGACCTCGACACCAATCTAAAAAAAAATAGTTTCTTAATTAGATTAGAATATTGCATGTATAGGATCAGTTCAAAACAGAACCATATTAACACAACCATTCAACTAGCTTGAAACAATAAACAATTAAACAATATAATATATATAATTGACACATTGGGCAGTGAAAAAAAGCAATCATTTCTTAAAACTCAATAAAATAAATAATATCATACAACAAGATTTATGGCCACCTCACAGGAAAAAAATATGAAATGAAATCATTAATGATATTAATAACAGGTACAGAATCAATAATTTTTCTTCACTGGGTTTAACACTGTTTTTCAACAATTTTTCAGTTAAATACGGCAGCTGGTACACCTGACCTGTTTTCCTGGATGGTATAATAACCTGTACCAATTTACCTTCCCACAAGGAGCTCGCAACTTCTCCACATATGGAGGAAAATCAACATTTTTGGCAAATTTTCACTGAAGAGTATGACCTACCATAACCAAGATTTGAACACAGATTGCAAGTTACTTGGTTGCACTAACCATTGGACCACAGTCGCAATTTGAATTTATAATGCATTGTTGATCATGATTTAAAACAGTACAGCTTTCTTACATGTATTTACATTAAAATATCATATTTTACATGGGCCATCATTAATTTTCAGAAAAAAAACAACAAAGCATGATTCAGCAAAAATGCTCTAATAATCTCACAATAATTACTGGTATATCCGAAGGATAAAAAATAGACGACAGAGGGCATTAGGGTATTTTGTACATAAATTTCAATACAAGTACACAATTATTCATGACACAGTATGGAAATACAAATTACTGAAAGAAGACATTATCTTGAACAGCGAACTCACAGATTTCAAGTTGGTGATCGTTCCTTGTACAGAGGGTGCAGACAATTCATATCTCAAAGACCAGAAATCATCTGAAAATAACCATTTGTATCAATTAACCCTTTGCCTCAGAATATCGCATTTCCACACAACTGAAGCAGACGACTTATGAAAACATTGTGGCAAAAGAAGCCACCACTTGTAATGAGTAATGGCTTCTTTTGGCATGATGTTTTCCACTCTGTCAGAGAGAAATTACCCAATTTTCTTAAATAAATTGATGTTTTGTATATTTGCTATGAATTTGGAAGATTCCAAAGTATGCTTACATGGCACAGGGTTAAGGACAACATAAAGTAACATCTCATAGCTAAACTTCCTGTAATTGAACAAATCTCACCATTTTTGTATTTATACCACTTCTGTCATTTTTTAATAGGAATTGGAATTTAATTTAATTTTTTGTTTTTATGTGACTTATTTTCACTGGGGTTTAACGCCCCATTTCAACAAGTTTTTGGTTATATATGGCGACTGGTTCACTAACCAGTTTTCCTGGATTGTATACTAACCAGTGCTAACTTATCCCTCCACAAGGAGCCAGCAACTTCTCCACATATGGTCATTTTTGTCAAATTTTCATAGAAGGGCATGACCTGCCACGACCGGGATTTGCACTAACCACTGGACCACGGTAATGGCCAAATTTGAATTTATATCCATACATAGTCAAAACTGTGACTAAAAAGGTGACCAAAATGCAAGAGAAGAAATACTGCCATCAGACCAAAAAAGGGTCATATTTACTGTTATTCAACTGACCCTAGTTGTTGATGCCTAAGTCTGAAGTTTCTAACAGTGAAATCCAAAGTATGAAAATATTAAGTGACAAGTCGTACATCCGAGATATGAAAGTCATGTTAAAAAAATTATAAAAGAAAAGTTTTTTTATCATCTACTCAAAATGTCAGAAAAATAATGAGTGTGAACTTTTTATATTATAAAAAAATCAAGAAATTACAGGCATTAATTAGGTTTTGTTTAATTTTACCAATTATGGATTCCTTCCTTATTACATACATAGCAAAAATCACTTGGTTTGTTAGTAGTTTTCACTAAATAAATTTTGATTAATTCCAATAAATATTGCCTCCACTGGACCAAAATTCACGGCACCAGAGCATAGAATTACAAGCTAGCCCATTGAAACCAAATCATCGTAAAAAAACAACATACCATCAGGATATTGTACTCTCTTAATGTAGAAATTATAGTTAACAGTTAACATATCCTCATCATTGGGGATGAAAGTCCAAATATAGCACTCGGGAGAAGTAAAGCTGTATGCTCTGCAAATTGATTGGCTTGTGCAATAACCTCTACATTCTTCCAAAGTATCAACACCAGGAATAGGCTGTGCATTAGATACTACATCAGGAACAGAATTCAAGCGTACCTCATATTCAGAGAAGCCGTCATTATCTAAAAAAAAGAATTATGTACAGTTTCATAATACGCAGTTAAAACTTAAATTTTCTTACACTAACTGCTCACACTCCACTACTTACACTAACTCCTCACACTACACTTCTAACACTAACTGTCGCACTCCAGTACTAACACTAACTCCTCACACTATACTACTAACACTAACTCCTCACACTCCATCACTAATACTAACTAATCATACTCCACTAAATAATTGCTCACACTCCACTACTAACAGTAACTGCTCACACTCCACTACTTACACTAAGTGCTCACACTCCACTACTTACACTAAGTGCTCACACTTCACTACTTACACTAACTGCTCATACTCCACTACTAACTGCTCACACTCCACTTCTAAAACTAACTGCTCACAAGTCTTAAGTTTTGGAATGACCACAATTATTTTTTTAACCTAAAGTGAAATAAAGCATGGAAACAGGGTGGAAAGATGAAAATAAAAAAATATGCTTTAGATTTCGGCAAAAAAACTTTTGAAATGGCAGGTTTTTTACAGCCAGATAGTAAAGGGCAAACATAATTAATTTTAATTTAAGCCTTACTGATGGAACCACCGTAAAGTTCATAATCTTAATATAATGTGAGGAAAAAATTCTTTGAGAATAACATGGAAATCTATTTAAATACATCCATCACATACCATAAGCGTATCCTTCATTGCAGAGGCACATATATTTATCAAGTTTATGTACATCCACACACGAAGCCCCAGGGTCATCAGAGTTGCCACAATTTACAGAGCAGACGTTATTTCTCGTCTGACAATGAACGCCAGAATATCCAGAAGGACATTCGCAAGAAAACCCATTAATACGGTCTTCACACACACCGCCATTAATGCAAGGTGAATGTTCACAATCATCTACAAAATAACACAATAATCTAAAAAAATAACAGACAAACAAATCAAAAGGTAAATGAAGAGACTATCAACTTAAAGTACAGGGTTTTCTCAGATTTGACAAAGCATTTTGAATTTTACAAAGTCAGACTGAACATCAAAGATTCAGGATAATTTTACAGACTACTTTGATACTGTAGCAAGAACAAAGATAGCATGTGAAATATTTCAAAATCACCCTTAATTACCACATACAAAATTTCAAATTCCAAGGCCGTTATTGTGGATAAATACAGTATCTATGTCAATAAAGATGCAGGTTCATGAATGAAATCATAGTACAGTGCAACCTCTCCAAAGCAACATCCTTTGGGAGAAGCTAAATTATGTTGTCATTGAGAGGTTGTTGCTCTAAAGTGGTTAAATCAATAGCTAAATCATTCAGAGGGAAAAATCACACTTTTGTTGAAGGGAGGTTGTTGCTCAAGAGGGCCACTCAGGACAGGTTGCACTGTAATTAGTACACCATACCATTTACTGTACACAGATATGAAGAGCTAAACGGAAACAACCCAATAACAAATCTTAAATGGATGCTTCTTTCAAATAACAATAAGACAGAGCCTTCTGAAAATATGACTACCAAATTGACTGTAACTTAGTGCCAAACATTAACAAAAATGTAGATCGTCAGTAATGAATCGGAAAATTATTCAATAATTGATAATGAGATCAAACCTATATTTGTATCACAATTCTTTCCGGTATAACCAGGTTTGCAGATACAACGATAACGTAAATCACTATCCCAGCTGATGTCCTGACAACCGTTCTGACTAACTGTGCCGGTAACATTACATGGTGATGTCAGGCAAATATCTGACTTGATTTGACAACTGAAAGTAGAGGACAGAGAGCAATCATATTTCCAAATCAAAAATTTTCACCACAGACTTGAATATATGTACAGAAAAGTTGATAAACAGTAAAGTCTGAAACCCAAGTTTACCTTAAGCTTAGGCTAGAAAAAATAGTGATGTTCAATGTATTTACAAATCAAACAAGCAATGAACACAGACATTAGAGAAATCATATAATTACAAAAAATCGTCAGATAAACTTTGTGACTGCTGTATCCTCCATTACTGTAAAATTACGGAAAATTTTAGCAGTAACAGCTATACCATATTTCCGCAGGCATACGTTGACTTCGCTCATACGTTAAATTTTGACTGAGTACATACAGTAATATAGATTCTGTTATACTATATTCATAATTAGTTTTTCTGATTTTACGTTATATAAATGCATATCACAACCCTTCAGCATATATACATATTAAATATCAATTAAAGCATAAACAGCTTTTCTCTTTCAAGCTGATTCCCAACTGAAAGCAAGATTGTATCTTATAAGCAAACATCAAGTCCCTAAAAAGTTGTGTTAAGCAATTTTATGTCAAATCCCAACTCAAGGCGTGATGAACATGTCAAGTAAAAATGTCTGTCATTGGTTAAAATTAATGTTGACACCGATTCTGTAGTAAATACAACTAATCATAGTGATCCTTCTACCATTTTTTACAACATGAATTATTAGACTAAATGAAATAGCAAATTTAATTTACATGGATTTTTTTTACATGGTGTTTAAATGTTGTTTGCAGAAATAATAGAATCCAAAATGAAAAGGTCAGATATTTCAAAAAGTAGATCTTAAGAATAAATAAATGTTTTCTCATTAAAAAAGATGCAGTAATGAAAAATATCCTTCACATAAATCTGACCTGGTTTCAAAAGAAGACCTTTAGTTTTAAACACAATTCAGAAAAAAAATCAAAGTGAAGTTTTGACAAATTTTGAAATATAGAATTAACCTTTGCCTCATTATGATATCTTAAGACTACTTGCAAATTCAAAGCAAATATACAAAACACCAATTTTTTAAGAATGGTTTCTTTTGCCATAATGTATAATAATTTGCAGACTTTTCTTCACGCCAAAAAAAGTAGTTTTTCTTTTTGTAAAAATAATATAAGTATGGCATGCTTCAATCCCATAACCCATTTATTTATTAAGTAAATGGCAAAGAAACTCAAACTGCACATGAATCAATCTAAGCATTACAGAACATTTAATTGATAATTGGTACTTTAGCTATTAAGCAAATTATTTAATGCATATACATGCAGACATATAACATAAGCCTTGTATAGATATCTGGCCGCAGCTGTGGACCAGCGATTAGTGCGCTGGACTTGTAACCTGGTTAGAATCCCGGTCGCGGCAGGTTATGCCCTTCTATGAAAATTTGACAAAAATGTCAATTTTCCTCCATATGTAGAGAAGCTACTTGTGGAAGGGTAAGTTAGTACTGGTTAGTATCCAGGAAAACTGGTTAGGTGAACCTGTCACTATATATAACTGAAAAAATGCTGAAAAACGGCGTTAAATCCCTGTGACAATAAGTCACATACAAACAAACAATTGTATCCCTCCAAATAAAAATATCCCAGACATATTATTATTTTCATTTTTTTCTCTCATTGAAATTATTGTTGTATGTGTGAAGTTTGTAAGGCTCACAGGGAAGATTTGACCTATGCTTAATGTGTTGCCTCTATATATAAAGTTTTTGATACTGTAAAACCTCAAATAGTGACCACCTAAATATTACAACCACCTTGTTATAATGACCACTTATTTTCAGACCAGTTTTCAATAACTCCTCTATATCTCAACTTGAAAATGAGACCACCTCATTATTACCATTAAATATTGTGTCCCAAAGGTGGTTGCATTGTGGCAAGTGTACTACCAAAAATTGGGTGGAGAATTTTATTCAGGAATAGCTAAAGAGCCCATAGTAAGTCCCTGAAAAATTGGGCATTTGAGCTGGCAACACAGTCTGTATTTCCCATGTTAGATGTACAACCAGTCCAGATTGATCAACATGCAAAGTAGTTTGGACATCACAATACAGGAAATATCACTAAAGGTATTATATCCATAATACTTTATTTTTTTAATATTATGACACAATTTGAAATTTTGTGAGAGTTGTTGCCCTTATTGGAATATAGAAAAATATTAATTTCTGAAGATATTGCAAGGTGACTTGCTTTTATGCAAAAGTTTTTAGTGCAATTTTTAAGGGACAATACACAAAGGATTGCCACTTTTTTTGAAAAATGGTAAGTCATTTTCTGTCATAGAAACTTATAAAAATTATAAAGGTTCCAAAAATGTGTCAACTCCATTTTGTGATTATAATTCTGGATATTATGGGTATAAAACCTTAAATTCACATACTTACTGCATAGTAGCATATGTGGATAAAACAGTAGAACTTGATAAAAAATAATCCTTATTGTGCAATTTGGGGATATCAAATTACAGCCAAACCTGTGAACAAAAACCACCCTTTATTGACAGGTGGCCTTTATTTGGAGGTCAGTTTGTTCTAAACAATCAGTGACAGTTTTTCAAAGAATGGCCTTTATTCACAGGGTAGACTTTATTCAGAGGTGGCCACATACACAGGTTTGACTGTACATGAAACACAAAATGTCACATTTCAGGAATAGATGAGTCATGGAATTATGATGCAATTCTTCTTTGTCATTCTTACAAATAAATAAAATGAAATCTGGCCATCAGGCATGTTTAATTTATGCAGTATAACCCCTGAAAATAAGACCTTTTCAGACTGGGCAAAAAGTCTGGTTTTCTGAGAATTCCGCTTTTCAGAGAACTACTGATCATAGAAGAGCAAAATATGGGACTTGAAAAATGGTGCGATATTTTAGGGAATTCCAGTTTTCAAGGAGTCCGGTTTTCAGGGGTTATGCTGTACACACCATTATTCCGAAAACATTTTGAAAAGTCCCAAATTGCATGATATAGATCATTAAAGGCAAGCTGTCGATACATATAGTTTGTGAGCATCTTAAAGGTATCATAAAGTCACTAATTGTTTATCACTTAGCAATCAGACAGAATATACAGAGAGAGAGAAAGACAAACAAAAAATGCAAGATATAAAGCCAAAGCGAATCAATGGTCTTAATTAGGAAAAACATGACTATTAGGTTAATGAAATTAAATACCAAAACAAGATATAATGTTTGGAAGATTTAACGTAAAATACGTACAAAGATCCAGAAAAACCACTCCTACACAAGCATTCAGTGCTTCCTGCTAAGTTGATACAATCTCCACCATTTTTACATGTAGGATTTTCCTGAGACAAATCACATAATGGAATGACATCCTCACAATTGGAACCTGTGGCAACATCTGTAAATGGGTATAAAAAAATGTGACCCTAAATAAAGCAGCAACAAGTTTTATTCATCACTTACCATGGTAACCAAACATGTTTTAATCACCGTTTACCATGGAAACAAGTGTTTTATTCATCACTTACCATGGCAACAAGTGTTTTATATTCATCATTTACTATGGAAATAACAGATGTATTATTCAGCATTTACCATGGCAACCACAAGTGTTTTATTCATCACTGTACCATGGCAAGCAGTAATGGTTTATTTAACGCTTACCACGGAAACCACAGATGTTTTATTAATCATTTACCACAAAATTCATAAATGTTTTCTATATCACTTACTTTGGCAATCACAAGTGTAGCCACCTTGAGTAGGGGTACAAATACCACCATTGTAACAAGGTTCAGACAAACACAGATTTACACTTTGCTCACAGAGTGTTCCAAAATATTGCCCTAAAAAATTAAGAACACATTCAATTCAAGTAAAAGCTTTATTCATTTAGAATGGATAATTTGAATTAAATGGATAATTCTATGAGGAAATAAACTAATCCCAAATAGAATAATTTTGTTCTTTCATTCTAGCTAAATCCTGACTAGCACAAAAAAAAACTGGGTGCACAATAAAACAATAGACAAGCACTTTCATTGTCAAACATTGCATCAATAATAGAGTGCAACCTCTCCAGAGCAGCCCTCTCTTAAGCAACAACCACTCTTCAACAACAACATGATTTTTTCCCACTGTATGATTCAGCTATTAATTTAACCTCTCTAAAGTAATGACAATATGTTTGCTTCTCCCAAAGGGTCTTGCTTCAGAGAGGTTGCACTGTACATATTAACCTTGCAAAAATATGTAAAATTCATTTCAAAATTATTTTAACAAATGACACAAAAACAACAAATTGTAGTTTATAACAACAGACAATGATCTGAAAAGGTTGTATTAACTTTATCACTTTTAAATCATTTCATCTGGTAATTCAAAAGGATTATTTAAGTAATCATGCACAATTTAATTGGTGTCAAATAAGTCCAGATTTAAAATTGGTCAAATTAGACAATCAGAGTAGCATTCAAAAGGCCATCTCTAAGGTACATTGAGAGTTCATGACACAAAAATCATGCAGAATTAGGCCTAAGAAAATAAAAGGTTTGTTTCCGGATACATGCCAAAAGAAATATGGGAGGTAGGTAGGGATTTTATTCTATTTATTTGTTTTACGTATATTGGCAACACTGAATGGTAATATGTTTGCCGTAATTTTAATGAGTCATGAAAATAACAATATTGCTATACAATTTGGATGCAGCAAAAACTTTATGAGTCGGCAGGTAAAATATTGGGTTAGTCAGGTAACCAGAAACAAACTTCTTCTTTTTTTAGGCCTTATGACTTACCAAGAGTACAACTACAAACTGGAGTATTTTCTATAATGTTACAAGTTCCTTCTTGACATAGGTCATCACACAAATCACCTGAGAAGAAAAAAATTCTGATACAAAATTGTTTTAAATGTTATTTTTAGAAGCCAGTATTGCAGACTCATTGTAAAGGATCATTTTTTTTCACTGAGATTTAATGTCATACCAACAGCTAGTGTCACTTGGCATCTTATTCAATGTTAGAGGAAGAACCTTGAGGTACATCCAGGCAGAACCACAAACCATCCATTCTTAATGTAGCTGGACAGCTTCCTCACATGCAAAATTGGTCTAATCCTGGATGGGATTTGCACTCACAGTGGTGAGGGGCCAGTGGTAGTGGATCTAACACCTGGACTAAAGACTGTAGATTTGAGACACAAAATTAAGCACCAAGTCAAGCGTATAATCAAAGTGCCAGCGATGTACCGAGTACTATTGTATCATTACTGTTAAATAAATGAACATCTAAAAGTATATCATAAAATTTCAATCATATAAGAATAAACTAGAGCTCCACAGAGCAGTGCCAACACTTGTCTATTTTATGTCACCAATGGGTGCCACATTTGAGATTTCGAGTTTGAACATGATAAGGTATAATTTTGACAAAATTCTAAGTTAAAAATGGGCATAACTCCAAAATATAGATTTCAGAATAATGCTCTTGTCTTGCAACTGCACCTTGTCATGATAATCAGTAATCTAAGTGTCGTGTTGATATCATTAAAAGTTTTTGAGTAACGGGCTACATTAAAGTTTTGACACAATGACAATGACGACAACGACGACAAATACGACGCTGCAGCTATCATAATTTTTCTTTGACACAGATGAGATAAAAATATGAAAATTTCATTATTTGAAATGTTACTTGAAACAGCCATCAGTGTATCCTGATATTTTTATTTAAATTTAATGAAAGCATTTTGAAGCACATCAATGTCAACGGTTCTATACATGCACTGATATATTTGAATGTGAATCAGATAAAGCTATTGGTTAATTGATTTGTGCCAATATATCCAGCTTATTGTATGAAAAATAATGACTTTTCATCACATCACTTACTGATAGTCATTAACTGTGGTTTACTTTGATCATAGTAATTTGCTTTTAATCATAAAAGTTTTGGTCGGATGATCCAAGAAATGAAAATTTAAGAAAGTCTCGCCAAAGGTAGAGTGAAAAATATTTTTGTAATATTGTGACTATATCTAGATGTACAATAGTGTCATTGTGAATCAATAGAATCTGCAAATCAAACTCAAACTCCATTGTGTTAAATGGGCAAATATCATTATTACTGTAAATGAGATGAATTTATGGTCTCATTCCTACCTGCATCAACACAATCATTGATTGATGATAGGCCACCTGAATTAGAATATGTTGTTGTTCTGGGACACCGCAAACAATCAGTAGATCTTCTGTTTGACTGGTAATGATTAGGAGGGCATAGTGAACAACCCTGATTTCTACTTCTATAAAAACCATTGTATGAGAACTGACCAGCAGGACATTCATCTGCAATGTTGAAAATGTGTAATATACAAGTCGACAAGTCTAAATACATTTCTGACAAAATCATTTCAGGGCTTGACAAATTATTTTCAGGCTACTCATCTAGCTGGATGACCAGCTTAGAATTTTAGTTCTACAGCAAATTCAACTCGTCCTGAGTCAACTTCTACTCATAATTATAAGTGGACAAGTGGATTTGTCGAGTTCTGTGTTTGAAAATAATCAATTCTGTAAGTATTCAATAAAGCACACTCCAAAACTAATTCTTAACCATAAATCTTAATCATTTTATTTTAACCAAACTACAGACTTAGAACTGCGTCGAGTTACTGAATTCAATATATCATTGTTTACCATAATTTCATACCAACCTAAGCAGTCTAAACTTGAAGTGGAAGTTGTAGTCGCTGTAAACTGATTAGAAGTACAAGATTCACAAGATGTTGATCCGTATCCTGTGGAGTATCGTGATGCCCCGCATGGAGTGCAAGGTGATAACCCATTAAGGGAAAAAAATCCAGGAGGACATTTGGCTAAAACAAGAGAAAGATGGAGATTTAGTTTTATCCTTTGCCTCATAAGCATATTTTGGACTCTTCTGAATTCTTAGCAAATATACAAAACATCAATTTATTTAAGAAAATTGGGTTATTTCCCTCAAACAATGACCAACGGCTTCTTTTGTTGCAATGTTTTCCAAAGTTATCTGCTTCAGATGTTGGGCAATGTGGTATTATGAGGCAATGGTTAAACAGCATTCATTCAATAAAAATATTCCTGTTTTACACACCAATGAATTATATCAGTTACAAATAGCATTAAAAAGTGACCAAAGTGTTACTTAAATTAATTCCTTTCTGTATAAATTCCTTTCACACTGAGGGACTTGATAACTGGACACATTATAGAGTAATTTCAAATTTAATATGCAAACGAGTATATAATTATATTCTTTGAACCACTTAGCTAATGATACAAGCCCAATCATTGTGATAAAGCAATAAATCGTAGACAAAAATCAAAAACAAGAGAAAACCACGCATGCTAAAATTCAGTTATCTAAACTTCACATTTCCATCTTGTTTCCAGACTTTTTTTAACCTCATCATTGGGTTTAAAGCCATTTTTCAGTGATATAGATGATGGCTGATTCACCAAAACAGTTTTCCTGGACTGTATTCTAACCAGTACTAACTTACCCTTCCACAAGGAGCCGACAACTTCTCCATATATAGATGTAATTCAACATTTTTGTCAAATATTCATAGAAGGGTATGACCTGCCGTGAATGGGATTTGAACCTGGATTGATGGGTAACAAGTCCAGAGCACTAACCACTGGACCACAGTCACAGCCTTCATCATCTTACCATTAATGCAAAGTAAAACATGGTTCTAGAGAATCCAGACACACTGAAGATTCAGATACTGTAACGAAGCATTTATTTCTCACCAAAAATATTCTTTTTTAATTTCAGAGCTACAACAGTAGTTTAGCATCAACATAATGAAGAAATTATTTAGTTTTATTTAGAACAAGTAAATCACTGCAACCACATACTGCTATATTAAACCTTATCCATCATTTATTAACCCCTTGCCACATAAGCATATTTTGGACTCTTCCAAATTCAAAGCCAATATATAAAACATCAATTTATTTAAAAAAATTGGGTTATTTTTCTCCGACAGAGTGGAAAACATTGTTGCAAAAGAAGTCAGTATTCATTACAAGCAATGGCTTCTTTTGCCACAGCATTTTCAAAAGTTGTCCGCTTCAGATGCAAAGAAATGCAGTATTATAAGGCAAAGGGTTAAACTCTTAAACTCATCTATAAGAATCATACATTAATACGCCATTACATAACCCCTGAAAGCTGGAATTCTACAAAAATCAAACGATTTTTCAGGTCCCATATTTTTTCTCCTATTATCAATATTTCTCTCAAAACCGGAAAATTTTACTTTTGGCCCAGTCCAGAAGTGGTCTGGTTATCAAAGGGTTATACTGTATTTATATTCAGACCTTAAAAATATCATTTATAAAACCTGCCAATGATTTATATTCAGAAATTTAAAAATATCATTTATAAAATATGCCAATGATTTATATTCAGACATTTAAAAATATCATAAATAAAACATGCCAATGATTTATATTCAGACATTTAAAAATATCATAAATAAAACATGCCAATGATTTATATTCAGACCTTATAAATATCATAAATAAAACATGCCAATGAATAAGGTACTCACTTCTACACATTGACTGTGATGTAGCCCCTGGGAAATATGTTGACTGAATGCCAGGACACTGTTGGCATGTATTCTCTTCCAACTGATTATAAAATCCAATGGGACATTTTTCACACTCCCCAGTAGTTTGATTGCGTTGTGTGCCTTTCGGGCATCTCACTACAAACATAATACATACATACATTTACACATACTAAAAGTTTCCTAAAATATGTTGAGCAATTAACTGTAATAACTGAATTGAAAAAGGTTCATTAGCTAGAAAAGCAAAACTTCAACATCAAAACCACAATTGGGATCAGAAAAATTATGTTAATATTCATGCAGACTTAAAATTGAAAAAAAAAATTCCAAATTGAAATACAAAGGAAAATTGAAAATGGTCTTAAAAACAAATGGTCATTATAATGAGATAGTCTTCATATTGAGGTAGTTGATCACTGAGGTTTCATCGTATTTAATCTAACGTTGTACATGAACAGTGCATCTGATAAGTGTTAAAATACGTATTGAACATTAAAGCAGTTCATATCTTCTTATCATTAAAATGTCTTTCTGAAAATCTACACATTTGATACTCCCTTAAACTAATTCAGCATTCAAAATCGCTAGCTAAATTTCAATTACAAATAAAGACAGACATCTGGCTTTCATTGTACATAGAAATAATTTCCTTCTAGTTAAATATTACATGTAATGCGTGCAGGTAGTAAGCATTAATCAATATGCAATATGCTTTACCTCTGAAATCATTGGGAGATTCACACAAATAATCAAAAATTAACAAAATATTTATATAGATAAAAATGCAATTGGCAAGGCGCCATACATGAAGTTCACAGATTGCACATGTGTGGTTCACATCTTATTAAAGACTAAAATTAATATCAATGAAATACAATTAATATGTACTAATTTTACCTCTGAAACTATTTGGAGATACACAAGCACTGACAGAAGCTGACCCTTCCCCTTCAGTAGTTAAATCGCCATTACAAGATTGACAGTAGGTAGTGTTAAACTGGTACGTTCCCCTGGCACAAGGTTTGCAGGGAGCAAGGCCCGAGTCTGATACAAATCCATTGGTACATACATCTGTAAAGTAAAAAAATTATGAAAATAATTTCTTTAGGAAGCAACAACAGCATTTTTGCCCAATATGCACCACTCTTGTTTCTGATTCATTACTTCGCATAGACTATCACACCAGAAGAATTTCAAAATCTAATACAATCAAACCAATGAAACAAAGGCCACCCTTGGGAAAGACAAAATGTGGCCTTTACTGACAGATGACCTTTATTCAGAGGTCAGTTTGTTCTAAATAATCAGTATTAGTTTTTCAAAGAATAGCCTTTATTCACAGGATGGTCTTTATGCAGAGGTGGGTGCAAACACAGGTCTGACTGTACATGTACTAACTTAAGCTAATGACCAGTGGATAAAAAAACCCAGTTAATTGTTATACTGGAGTTATAGCAGAATAATTCAAAAAAGTAAAATAATCACTCACCATAACACTGGTTGGTGTTAGTGGCACCAAAAATGTATGTACTTTCAAAGCTATTAGGACAAGATACACAGCTTTGTTGGGCTGTAGAGCTGCGCAACGTACCAATAGGACATAATTCACACACATTACCACCAACATCTTGGGTCCCAATGGAGCAAGGTTCTGAAATATTTTGCGTTTAGTTGCAACAGTAATAAAAATTATGGGTTAAATCAGTATTACAATCAATATGCATGTATATACATTCATACATCATTTCTCTAATAATTTAGCAAAGCAGTAACTCCTCCTCTCTCCATTTTTCCTTGTCCTTCCCTCCCTCTCTTTCTTCCTCCCTCTCTTTCTTCCTCCCTCTATTTCTTCTCCCCTCATCCTCATCTTCTTTCCGCCCCTCCTCCCTCCATCTTTTCCCTGACCTTCCCTGCCACTCTTTATCCCCCTCTCTTTCTTCTTTCCTCTTTCTTCCTCCTATCCTTCTTCCATTGTTCCTTGCACTTCCCTCCCTCACTATTTCACCCTCATTCTTCCTCCCTCCTCTTCTCTCCATCCCTCCACCCACCATATTGTACTTGTAACATATTTAAACACAATGTACCAACAACAAAGCCCAAACAATACAATAACAAATAAAAAATAATAGGTCAAATCCATTTTAAAAGAATTAATTAAACATATGCATTACCATTATTGAGTTTTGAAAATTGGAAGCAATCATCAGATGAGGTTGAGCCGGTGCTTAAGGTTGTTTCCCCTGGAGAACAAGATGTGCAGGTTTGGGAATCAGTCTTGTATGTACCCTTTGCACACTGGTAGCACGGAGCATATCCAGTAGATGAAATCTGACCAGCACCACATGCAGCTAGAATAGAGTAAAAATCAAATCTAAATACAGAAAAACCTCAAAATCATGACCACCTTCTTATAACGACCACTTATTTTCGGACAAGCTTTCAATAACTCCTCTAAAATTCAACTTGATAATTAGACCACCTCATTATTGCAACTAATTTTTTGAAGATTGTCTTATTATCAAGGTATTAATGTGTTAACAAAATAACAACATTTTCACAACATCAAAAAATACTGAACTAGCTTCAATCACAAGCCATGTTTACAATGTACATTTTGTTATCTATGAGTCATGTATGACAGTGATAGAAAATTAGTGATTTTTTTTAGAATATTAAATACACTTAGATATAAAACATTTATATTAAAAACATTATGTTTTCATTCTAAAAAACGAAAAAAATATGTCCATTATACCTACCGACACATTGTGAAGATGATGTGGCACCAGGTGTATAAGTGGTATCCCCGTTAGGACAAAGTTCACATGTACCTCCATTTTGGCTGTTGAAATAACCACGTTCACACACGTCACATGAATTACCATTCTTTGTGGTACCCGGTGGACAGAGAGCTAAAAGGTCATTCAATAAATGTAGCGTCATTCTACTTAAAATAGTTCAATAGAGATTGTTTGCGAGTACATAGAATGAGACACGCTGTACTTTTTACAGAGGCTAAAAATGAGTGAAAATAAAAATTATAAAAATTATAAAACAAATAAACAAATAACATGAAAAAAGCTTAAAATGACAAAAAAACTAAGAAAACAAACAAACATGTATTTTTTTCACTGGGGTTTGACATTACACCAACATCCAGGGTCATTTGGCAACTTTTCCAGCTTTAATGGTGGAGGAAGACCACAGGCTTACACCCGGGTAGAACCAAAAACTTTCTGTAAGTTGGCTGGACAGCATTTTCACATGTAAAATTTGCCAAGCCTGAGTGGGATTTGAAGTGGTTAGTGATTGCCAGTCAGAGACCATAACCACTTGACTACAAAGGCCCTTTCATTAAACACTAATGTACCAACATTAAGGCCTAAAAAAAGTTTGTTTCCAGTTACATGCCCAAAAAACATGGGTAGGTAGGCTGGGATTTTTTTTCAATCTTTTTTACATACATCGGCAACACTGTATGGGCATATGTTCACCATAATATTAATGAATTATGAAAATTAAAATACAGCAGTACAATATGGACGTCGCAAGAGCTTATGACTTGAAGGGTATAATATTGGGTCGGTCGGGTAACCAGAAACAAACCTTTTTTAGGCCTAATTGATCTGAACTTGTATTTCAACATAAACCATTTCAATCTGAATTCTCTACAAAAACTGAGACTTGAGTTTGGAGTTTTAGAATCTCTTGACCTGATCATAGTTTAACTCTAAAAAGACGCAATACAGACCTCAGTGTCTCAAAAATACAAAAAAGAAAGTTTTATACCCATTATGTCCAAAATTATTATCTCAATATAGAGCCAAAAGATTTTGGGAACCTTTGTTAATTTTATAGGTTAGAAGAAAATGACTTATCATGAGATTTTTCAAATTATTGAGTTATTATCCATTAAACTTTGCATTGAAGTCTGTGGGTGTATCCAATTTTTCAAAAATTAATAAAAATAGAACCACTTCAATCAAAACTTATGGTAAAAAGATGCAAAATCACAGTATCAATCTTATCTAA
Source organism: Lutraria rhynchaena (assembly GCA_008271625.1). Lineage (NCBI taxonomy): Eukaryota > Metazoa > Mollusca > Bivalvia > Venerida > Mactridae > Lutraria > Lutraria rhynchaena. The sequence continues at coordinate 1,459,306 of VIBL01000108.1, read as the reverse complement.
TAAAGAAAAATATAGTTCACTGTCCAATATCTAAAAAAATCAATATTTTTCTTTTTTTAGGAATGGCAACAACTCCCACAAATTTTTCAAAATATGTTGTAAAATAAATTAATGATAATTATCTACTGTATCTATGAAAGGAATAAAAATAATTGGGCAATACTATCTTTAAACAATAGAATTTTTGAATGGCATTGAGCAGATAAGTAAAAAAGTCCAGTATTCAGGATGTACAGTATGAAAACAAGACTTCCTGAAAACTGGAATTCTTTGAAAATCAGATGATTTTTCAAGTCCCATTTATTCTCTTCTATAATCAATAATTTTTTGAAAACTGGAATTCTCAGAAAACCGGACTTTTGGCCCAGTCTGGAAGGGGTCCGGTTTTCAGGGGTTATATAGTAATACCTCAATAAAATTTAATCAAAACACACAACATTGTCTGATGCAGCTACACACAGTACTTTCTAGACATCTAGCCAATGTGCAGTAATTTGTTATGAGACTTATTAGTCTTTTCAATAAACACATCACATTTGCTTTCAAGTAAGACATAAGTTAACCCCCTGTAATGAACTGACATATAACACACCTTCATTTTCTAACTAGAACATTACACTGAAATGGATAATTCGAAACCATGGATTATCCAAATTATTTTTTCGGACCCAAGCATTTTCGAATAATCAGGGTTTAACTGCATACTGGTACTAAATATCATGTATACGTGCTTCAAAATAAGAAAAAAACACAGTTAATAGAACAATTGCCAAATACACAAATCATGTGCCATTGGTAATATTTTTATATCATTAAGAAACAGAACAGAACAGATTACAGAATTATGAGACAGGATGATAAATAAAGTACAGTGCAACCTCTCCTGAGCAGCCCTATCTTGAGCAACAATCTCCCTTCAACAATAGCATGATTTTTCCCGCTGTACGATTTAACTATTTATTTAACCTCTCTATAGCAACAACCTCTCAACAACAACGTAATTTTGCTTATTTCAAAGTATTTTGCTTTGGCGAGGTTGCACTGTACATAAAATGCTTATAAGATATCTAAAATGAGTCTCCAATGTATAAACTGACATTATGTAAATAAATTAGTACTCACAGCAAAGATTGATATCCTTTGGAGACTCAATGTATGGCGCAAAGCAGTAGTAATCATTGGAACTTATTGAGGCATCTGGAGACCGCCATTCTAGGGTTGGACAGTTCTGGCTGTTACCACCAAGTAATTTACTAAGTTCGTATATATTATCCTCTCGGTTGATATTAGGTGAAAAAATATCAATACAACGTTCATAATCACTAACATCTGCAAACCTCATGACAAATCGGAAGAACATTTGAACCTAAAGGTAAAATATAAATATATACAGTACAATATATATTCCAGCAGTACAACTCTTTATCATGAATAGGGGATTGACAGGTCACTGATCAAAGGAGGGAAAGTTTTGAAATACGGGACATAAATATGTGGTTGTTATAATGTGTAGGGTTGTAGTGAGTATCCGAATACAGTCAAACCTGTGCTTGCAGCAACCTCTGAATAAAGACTACACTGTGAATAAAGGCCATTCTTTGAAATACTGTCACTGATTATTTAGAACAAACTGACATCTGAATAAAGGCCATCTGTGAATAAAGGCCACATTTTGTCTTTCCCAAGGGGGGCCTTTGTTCACAGGTTTGACAGTATTTTTGATAATCACAATTTAAACACAAAAATCAAGTATGCATACAAATTTGCATTCAAGAAGTGAGATATATAATATTCCATGCTCCTCTGGTCAGTCCAGAGGGTAACTCAATTCAATAGTTTTTACTTTTCACAGTTAAGATTTCGCTGTTTCTAGTGGTTCCATGTCATGTTCATTGTTTACGAAGAATTAAGTATTTCATAACCAGACTTGCGTATGTTGTTACAATACTCAGTTTTATCAACATTTGAGGTGAAAACAACATAAAATGAGAATGAGAAGTATGTCTTACTGTTTCTTTGATGTAAGATTCACAGTAGGATCTATGTGACATTGATCCCCATGTGGATCAAATTATTGCCTTAATAATAAGGTGGTCTTAATATTCAGGTAGTAGTTAAGTAGTTCTACTGTAGCAAGAATGATAACCATTGCACGAGGGGCAAGCACCATTGTGAACTATTCAACATTGTACTAGCCCCCTATACTTGAAATGAACATCTTTTCTAGTCAAAATGACATACCAGGGCCTTTTCCAGCTATTTTGGGAAAAGGCCCCTGGCTTTATTGGGAAAAAAATTGTATCATGTTGCTAAATTTGGGGAAATTTGAGAAATTTTTCCTAAAACAATACTTGCTATTGTGGGACATTTTACATGAAATCCGGTGATATTAGAATATAGTGTATCAACTGGATTTTTCCTAGATTTATTTACCAATTTTTTTGTGGTTGATTGGGATTTTTTTCTGAAATTGGGAAAAAAGATGGCTATTTTTTATTGGGACGGGGCGAATATTCAGCCCCTGGTGATAATATACTAAAGAATTTCTAGCAAGATTACAGATCATTTATGTTCACCTACCTGATTATTATTTATCACGTTCCCAGTCGTGCTATCAGGCAAGAATTCAATCTCCATATTCCCCAAAAGTACCACATTTCCACATAAACTGAGTAATGATGATGCCATAGACGGAAATTTCAAGGCACTAGCATCTGAATAATGCTGTATACATGATGAATCAACTGACGGTATGTTAATGTCAAGAGGTGTGTACACATACTCTAAGTCCACAAGGTACTCTTTCTGAATGGAGAGGTCATCTGGAAGTTAAAAATAAAATAAATATCATACTAGTATATGGTTGAGTTACAGGCTTTCGTGGTATAACAATTTTTTATGCCCACACTGTTTTGATTTGCGCATGCATATTATTCCTGAAAATCTGTAAACAAATCATCTGACAGTTTTGTTTGTGTGCTTATTTTTGCCAACAATACGTTACGAACAAGTTAGTAGTATAATACAGCATTTTTTTGCAAAAAGGTAGTTCAGACACTGGGAAATGTTCAATGAATTCTTATTCCAAGCATTGCTTTCATTGCATACTGAATATTCAGTAGAAAGGCGGACCTACCAACTGGATCTTTGCCTATGGGGCTGTTTCAAACATATCAAGATAAACAAGTAATAAAAGAAAAACATTACATTGAGTTTGCAGTAGTTTGATGTGACCCCCCCCCCAAAAAAAACTAATAACTGGTAATCTAATTTTCCCCCAAAACACCTGAGTGAACTTTTTACATGCACTGAAATCCTAATTTACCTGGAATTCTGCAATGAATCAATTGGAAGGAATTTTTGTCATGAAACCAGGTTAGGCAACTAAAATAATGATTAAAGCTTATAACTATTTACAATATTATTTAGATATTATGATGTATTTGCTTTAAAAAAATTGTCTGATTTTGTAAATACTCCAAAAAATTGTTACACCATCATATAACAATAATAAAGTCATGAACTGGATCATAACTTCCACAAAATGTAAGTAGCAGTAAAGTTATTCATTTACATTCCATGCATTGCCAGAACAGTCAAACCTGTGTCAGCTCATTTTTGTCATTGACTTCAAGAAAAATTCATGGACCTAACATATCTGTTCAGCGTACTACAAAGGGTAATACCTGAAGCCTACAGGCAACATGTAGAGCCCACTATTAACAAGAGATGAAGGAGTTATGTTATAATGGTCCAGACATTATTTTAGACCAATTTTTGAAATTTGACTTTGAAATGTGACCTTGACATTTGAGCTACACACATGGATCTTAGGTGCCACACACCGCCTCATTATGGTGAACATTTGTGGCACCTTCTTTAAAAAAAAACAATCTACTGACAGACTAATGGTCCAGACGACCATAATCCAGATGAATGGACAGATGGACAGACGCACATAAACTGAACAAACTATCATGATGGCAACTATGTCAAGCTCACTGCAAGCAGGCTTGACAAAACTGACAAAAGCTTTTTGAAAAGGCTAGATAGTGCCCTGGCTTGGTCTTAGTTTTCACTAGAGATAACATATCTAAGAGCAGATAACAAGAATGGTATAACAAAACATAACTTATAATGTGACCATATTGAATTGCGTAGGTCGAGAGCAGGCAGTAATTTAAAACCAAATTTGTACAGTGGTAGAGAAAAACACAATAACTGTGTGAGATAATAAACTGCTACAGGACCTGAGGACCAACAAACTCTAAAACATAGCGGGACCGTACAAAATATCACTGGCCCACATATATACTGATTTAAGTGTTCACTAAAATTTAAAAGTAATTTAACTAGACATGAGGGCCAGTAATACAGTAAATTTCACCTGACTGGAAACAAAATGTATCATGTGGTTTGCTTGTGCCTAGTGTGGCTATCCAGGTGAGGTAACTCTTATTAAAGCATATGATAGATACCATTTAGTAATCCAGGTCCAATAATGGTATTGAGATAGAAACGATGATAGTGATGCGGAATGGTCTGAAGTAAAAGGATACAAACCTCTGACACAATCTGGCACAAAAGTGGTAAATGGATTATCATTGAAACATTGAGTCGTATATGTAGATGCATCAGTCTGGTAGAACGAATATCCATTGTTACAAGTAAAGTAACATGTCAATACATTACCAGTTAAGTTGCATACTTTGTCCCCGTTTGTTGGATTTAGAATAGCCTGCTCGGAACAGGTTTTAGCTGAAAAACAAAAGTACTATAACTGAAAAATGAAGCCATATTCCATTTATTATGGCTAGTTTCAATTCAGTCCTTGTGCATTTACTGTTTCAATTAAATTGTGCTCAATTAGGTAAAAACAAAGAGACCACAATAATTTGAAAATATGAACAGCAGTGATGAAAAGATTACATAATGTTTTTCCTTGAAGTCTTTCTTTCAAGCTGGGTATGTTATTTTAGTTTGGAAAATATGAAACATCCTGGGTCAGACTGAAACTTCATACAAAAACAAGGCTTTGGTTTAGTGATATATTTTTTCACCAGGTTCAAAGTCGCACCAACAGCCTGGGTTATTTGGTGTCTTACATAATAGGCAGCTTCCATGCATGTGAAATTTGGAACCAAGTGGGATTCGAGCTCACAGTGGTGAGGGGTTATAGAGAACAAATCAGATATCTTATAAACAATAAACAGCTATATCTTTTCAGCCATTTGGGAATGGAATAAATACAGTAATATACAAGACTCCCTGAAAACTGGAATTCTCTGAAATTCAGGCAATTTTTCAAGTCCCATTTTTTCTCGTCTATAATGCATAGTTTTCTGAAAACTGCAATTCTCAGAAAACCTGAATTTTAGTCCAGTCTAGTCCATAATAAGTCCAGTTTTCAGGGCTATACTGCATATCTTATTCTAAGCTTGTTTTCCAGTATACATGTTCAATGGTAAATACTGATACATATTATAATATTATTCAAACCCGGATCTCCAGGTTACAAGTCCAATGCACTAACCACTGGACCACAGTCGCGACCTTACGACATGTAAAGTAACATTGAAAAGAATACACTGTTAAAACTAAATTCTGACAATTAATTAAACAGCAGTTACTTACGTTGAACTATAAGTGTAAAGTTACATTGCGATGGATTTGCAGCATCATCAACGACATCCAAGAATATAGTCCTTGAGGAGTACAAGTCATTGGCAGTAAAAGTTACAGAGGGTGGGGAGTAAGTCGCAGAAGAAATACCGCTCCAGTCATCAGCTTGCCAGAAGTAGCCATTTTGTTCATTAAATGTCACACTAACCTCTTGGTCACCCGTACTAATTTCCACCACTCTCGATTCTGGACATACTATTTCAGCAGACTTTGTATCTAATACAAAATGGTAGAAGTATGATTCTATTGGATAATTTAGAGGGTAAGAAAAAAAGTCATGTTACAGGCTACTATATAAAAAGAAAGTACGTAGAAAACGTTTTTTTTTCAAATTTGTTTTTCTAATCAAACATTTCTTGACAACACAAGGTTCATTTTATCACCAAATATTTTTGTATTTTACATTTGAAACCTTCTGGTCAACTCCAAAACTAGGGTCAGTCGTATAACCATAAACACAACTTGTTTTCCGGTGAAATGAAGAAAAAGCTTCATATGGCAGAGAGAGGTAAAAACAAGAGCTCTGCAGAGCGGGGCAAAATATGCCTGAAGGCTGTGTCAACATGAATACCACCATAACATGCTATGATGATAAATTATGCTCCCTCTTGCACAACTGAGACACTTCTTGATCTTTTTGGAAGTGTAATATAAACACCTTATACTTGAAATATAAAAGTGTAATTGTCTAAACAAGAATTTGCTGTAAAAATATAAAAAGGGCAAATAACTCAGTAAAAAAGCAATGTGAATCATCTCCTCTTTACGCACAACTTAACATCAATAGTCATCATCTGTTAGAGTTTGAAGAAAGTAGGTCAAGTAATGTAGGACGAATTGTCCACACAAAGAAAACAGACGGACAGACTAATGTCCGGACAGACTGACGGACGAGCATTGCCATAATGTAATACAGCCCTTCGAGCATATAAAAAGCAGTAGAAAGGCTTCCCGATTATCACATTTATCACTTATTTATAACATTATTTGTTCAGACAAATTTTCATTTGGTCAAACAGAAATTCTAACTTTGCCTGACCAAATGTCAGGCAAGTATTCCAGCAGTTTCGATAAGCCTGAAGTAGATATGATGTCATGAGTTCAAAACCATCACAAATTGCAACCATAGCTATTAATTGGAATCTTCTAGTCATATCCAAAATTCAGCATCCAGACTAATTTAATACACATATGTCATATTGATATATAAGTACTGTATATATTCTGGCATAATTTGACTTTGTTCACAAGTTGAGGCCTATATTTCAGTGTGAAAAAGCGGCTTTTAAGCTTGACTTGTACATCAGTTGAGAGCAAATTGATAATAAGTAGAGAAAAAACTCAAATACTGATCACCTCGATATTAAGACTACCTTGTTATAACCACCACTTATTTTCAGACTGGCTCTCAATAACTCCTCCATAATTCAACCTCATTATTTTCACCAATATTTACATATATATATATATATACCATCTATAGGACCCGAAATATTGGTAGAAATAATGAGGTGGTTTCATTATGATATATATATAGTATAATGTTGAAAGAAAATATAAAACAAACATTACACATACCATCAATACATGCTGGGTAATGGGCACTTTCAGCCCAAGGCTGACCGTCAGTAGAGCTAACTACTGTAGTTGGTCCAACATTCCTCAAAATTTTTCCTGAGTTGCAAGTAATTGTACAATCGTAACCTTGAGGAAAGGAGGTGCGTCTTGTACAAGATGTGTCAGCAAATAAAGTCCGCGTCAGAGCCATTGGAGATCCAGCCACAGCTATAAAGAAATGTAGTTCATCATAAGGTATTGGGCATTCACGGAACTTATTTAGAGAAAGGATATCCACACATTATTTTCTAAATATGCATTAAAAATTATTTACAGTCAAACATGATCTTATGTTATTGGTGTTTTAAAAGCAAGTTTAAAAGCATGTCTTATACTGTCTATAAGGTTCTTTCATGAGTATCTAATTTTTTGCTACGTTTGCACAAAGAAGTCACTCAGAGAAAAATCGTAAAAATTTCATGACTGATGAAAATTTATATATCCTATATTGCAAATATCAAAATTGCAATTTTGTAGAGATTGGTGGAATAAAACAATGGTACAATTTTTGTACAAGCATTTTGTGGATGTAAGGAATGAATACAACCACGGGGCTTATCATTGCTTTAATCAGGAACTAAATATATTGTAAATTAGCGAAAATTCAGACTGCAAAACTTTGATTGTGATTCAAATAAAAAAATTAGCCATTATTAAGCAAAAAACTGTACAGTCAAACCTGTGTTTGCAGTAACCTATCAATATTAAGGACACCCTATGAATAAAGGCCATTCTTTGAATACCGTCATTGTTCATGCACAACAAACTGACCTTCTAATAAAGGCCATCTGTCAATATAGGCCACATTATGTCTTTCCTAAGAGTAGCCTTTGTTCACAGGTTTGACTGTACAAGGTATATGCAAATACCAGTGTTAGATATGATATGTTCAAGTATTTTATGTACTTACATGTACAAGGATATAAGGGACTATCTCACTGGTACTTAGTTAACAACTTCTATTTGGTAGGTTTTAAATTAAGTGAAAAGTTTAACAGGATCAGGACAAATACAAATTATTCTTTTTTCTTGGTTTATGAAATCAAACATTCTACAAAAAATGAATAACTTAATTAAGACTATTATGATCCAAAGTTCAAATTCAGCAGAATTTCATTTGGACAATCTAGTCAATTTCTTGTCAAGCATTCCCAATTTCTAAATATAAGACAAACAAGGTACATACGTAACAAAGTGTATTCAAATTTGCATGACTGAATATTAGAAGCTGCATCCCTCGCAATCATTTCAACTGGTACACGTTGGTAAAGATCATTCTCATTGAATGTATAATTGTCCATTGAAAAACTAACATCAGTTATTTCGCTGAAGTCATTAATGGTTCTAGGTAGTGAGGTAAAATCAACAGTCTGGGGGGTCCCATCCTCTGTATAGACTACATTTGATTCTGGACAAATCATAAATGGTTTGTACATGTCTGAAAACAAACAACACACAATTATAGGGTAAAGCCTCAAGGCAAATTCAATATATATCAATAATACCACAAGTAAAAAGTGAATATACAATATAATAGGGACCTCCAGTTTAATAGTAAGAAAACAGTCCAGCTAGCTTACGGAACGTCAGAGGTACTAACAGGTGCATGCCTGAGGGTGGAGTCTTCCTCCATTGTTACAGCTTGATAAGTCACAAAAAATGACCCTAAAGTTGGTGCAACTTTAACCATAGTGAAAAAATATAAAATGAATCAAAAAGGAACAAAATAGCATTCGGGGACATTGCTCTAAATTACAGAGAACATTTAAAGATGGAAAATCGCTTTTAGTAAAAAAATACAAATGAAATAAACACTTAAGAGTTTAATCTGTTTAAAACCACTGCACTATGTATTTACAAACAATCATAACTACTTTTTCAAACATTTTTTTTGAGACATACTTCATATGAAAATATCCGCAGAAAAGGAATTTACATAGATCTCAAGTGGAGAGGAATAAAATAGGGTCAGATTAATAGAAACTTGAAAGTATCTTTTTAATGTATATTAGGTTATCTTTATAACTAGATCTTTGCAGAGCAGCGCCGATGCTCATCTGTTTTCCTGATAATCAAGTATTTCAAGTGTTGTGTTGATATCTTTAAAAGTGTTTGAGTAATGGGCTACATTAAAGTTTTTGCATGACAAAGGCAATGTCGACCCAGCGATCATAATAGCTCGACTTTTTTTTCAAAATAGACAAGCTAAAATCGGTAATTTGCTGTTACTCTACCCAAAGGAAAAACTGGAATAAAAAAAAATTGTCAAAGCCTCCTGAAACATTTTGGGTTAGGAATTCAAACAAGTCAGACGACACCTAACTGCAAACCAACAAACTTTTTAGGCTGGCATTAAGATTTAATCATAAAATGGATATACCTGAAACACAAGCTGGGATCCAGTCTGTGTCCCAGTTGTTGTTGAAGCATCTTATTATTCTTTCTTGTCCATCCTCAAAATGATACCCAGTCTCGCATAAAACCTCACATTGGCGAATGTTACCTATATTTGAGCAGACTTTGTAACCATGCACTGGATCTAAGAAGGACAGGTCACTACAAGCGTTCGCTACAAAAGAAAATGTTTAAGAAGTCAATAGAACACAGATTTACCTATCATCAGTTTTTATAATTCATAGGCCATAAATAAGTAAACAGGATGCTCACTAGACATTCAAAAGTTCATGGTTAAAAAATGACCCATGGCTGATAATAATTTAAAGAGTCAACAGCATTTCCAACTAATGAGTAAATTTGACCCTTTTATTCAAATTATCAAGAGTTGGATGCTTTATTCCACAAATTTCAAGAGTCAAAATGCCATGTTTTTTTAAAATGATAAGCACAATATCAGGTAAGTACCGGGTAACATTCATTGCGGTTATGATTTTTTGTTAATCACCCAATACAATAAAACCTCACATTGCCACATGCCCAATATTATAGTCACCTTGTCATAACAATCATTTATTTTTAGACCAGCCTTCAATAACTCCCCTACAATCCAACTTGATAATGAGACCAATTCAGTATAATCACCAACTTTTCATGTCCAGAAGGTCTAAATATTGAGGTTATACCGTAAATAAAAAAACCCTTGAAGTTAAGTTTTACTCACGATGAACATAGACTTGTCCCCGACAAGTTGCAGTATTATCATTGTAGTCAACAACAATTGCAGTGTATGTGTATGTTTCATAAAGTTGTTGTTGGCTGTATGAGGTCGGTGGTGGATTATCAATCCGGAATGATTTAAAACCGTCACGATCATCATTCACCACAAAGTTATCTATTGTTAAACTAAGGCTTTTCACATCATTTTCATTATCAAGAAATATATCAATCACCTCTGGACAACTAATTGTAGGTGGTTCATCATCTATGTATAGAAACAGAAGCAACAGTTAGAATTTGAAACAAAATACAAAAACAGCAATCAAATCTTTCTCAAAGAACAAAATTTTAATTTTATTCAGCTCACACAGTCATAAATCTCTTAAAACATAAAGAGTGAATAGAATCTGTTACAAAGCTGGAATAAATAAATTCTAATACAGTAAAATCCCTGAAAACCGGACTCTATAAAAACTGGAATTCTCTGAAAATCAGACAATTGTTCAAGTCCCATTTTTTTCTCTGTGATAATCAATAGTTCTCCAAGTACTGGAATTCTAAAAAAAGACTTTCGGCCCAGTCTGGAAAAGGCCCTGTTTTCAGGGTTTTACTATAGAAAATTTTGAAGAAGATGCTACTCACAGACATCATGGGGGAAGGGGGAAGGGCAACACCTCAGAGCAGACAGTTACTCTTACCAGCTTTCCAGGATTCTGTAACAGTACTGGTTTTGTTCTCAAATGTAGGACATTTGCCTAAATGTTAGTTATGTAGTTGAAGTAACTGTCCCAGTCCTTAGTTCTGAAATAGACATCTGCACCCCTCCCCCACCCCTCCTCACACCTACCTAATTTTACCTGTGGACATTTATTCCCCCCAAAGTACAAATAGCATGTGTTTTGTACATTTTGAGATGCATACATATACAATATGACACATGAATAGACATATTTTAATAAAATTATCACATTGAGTACAAACATACTAATAACAAAAATAATTATATCTGATTATAGGGATTATGTTCTTCTTAATTACGTGTAATTCATTTAATTTTTTTAATCATTTTCGTTATAAGTGTTTTTGCACAATGACTTACCAAGAACTGTAACTTCAATGTCACAAAATACTGTATTTCCAGCATAGTCAACTGCTGTGTATCTGACAGTTAGATTACGGTCAACATAAAGTGTAGTATTTGCATTAGATGGTGACACATAGAACTGTTCCACGCCTGTGTTGTCAATAGCAGATATTGATGGCAAGTAATCTGCTAACAATGCATATCTTGGTACTGAACCCAGGCTTTGAGGACAATTCACAATCACCGGATCCATCTTGTCTGCAAGGTGTAAGAACGCAGAATCACAAAAATATCATGTATTTATAACTCATATTTTATCATAAAAATGCATCAAGAGAGTCATGATGGCCTAACCAGATGACCTGATTATTTGGTAAACAAGGGACTCTAAAGAAAGAACCGATTTTGACAAGGGAGCATAATTTGATACACATAGATAACACCAAAAACTACATGTAAAACAAGCCACTCTAAGCCAGGGGCATCATTTGTAAAGTCTTGATACCGAACCATCCAAGGATCATTCCTGTGAAGTTTATTTGAAATTGTCTCAGTATTTTGAGAGATACAAAACTGATACAGTGCAACCTCTCCAAAGCAAAACCCTCTGGGAGAAGCAAAATTATGTTGTTGTTAAGAAGTTGTTGCTCTAGAGAGGTTAAATTAATGGTTAAATCATACAGAGAGAAAAAATAATACTGTTGTTGAAGGGAGGGTTGCTCAAAAGAGGGCTGTTCTGGAGAGGTTGCACTATACATTTAAATAAACAATTACGAATTTGAAACAATTACTACAAAATTGGTACTAATATACTGTGGTATCATTTTTCTTCAAGCAGGATGAATTTTCACGTATTTCGCGCTATGTTTGTGGTGCGAATTTAAGACCGCGGTAATAAAAGACCATCTAGAAAGAAGTGACCAAAATTTTCATTGTCCAAATACTATGTAACTTAAGTTGTGTATCTACTTCCAACAATGTTACTACTGATTTGCGAGAAGTTAATTTTTTTTGAGAATTAAAAGGGAAACGAGACATACCTTTTAGGAATAACACTAATGATATTTTCCCACAGAGAAAGAAACATATCTAATTATTGGTATTCTCTTTTGGAGTTGAAGTATTGGCTGGGTCAGGAAGACCCAGTTCCGACGGAGAATGTGTAAAACAGAAGAGAATGAAACAAACTATAAATTCATGTTTTTAAACCATTCCTAGTGAAAGGGATTATTCGCACCTTTGACTGTTGCGTTTTTAGTAATTGCTCAGGTGCCGTAACAAGATGTGGACCCAAGAATTGCCTAATTTACATGCTAATCCATGCTTTGATCTCGGTCATGCTATATCTATATAAAGTGACAATCAACAAGCAAATATCGGTGACAGCTGTCATAGTGTTTATTAATCATGGAAACAAAAGGCACAGCTGTAAATTAACAAGTATGTGGTCCAGGGATGACACGTGCTGTAGTGAAAAACGGCCTGATTCTCGACAGTATTAACAAATTCTAAAATTTCAAAATGTGTGAATTTATGACCGTGCGAATCTTTCTTTTTTTTGCATTTGCAAGAAAGTTTATGCCAGCAAAATCAAATGATACCACAGTACTGCACCATAAACATATGTTTGTTTGTTTGTTTGTTTTTATGTGACTTATTGTCACTGGGGTTTAACGCCGTTTTTTGAACTTTTTCAGTTATATACAGTGACCGGTTCACCGAACCAGTTTTCATGGACTGTATATTAACCAGTACTAATTTACCCTTCCAAAAGGAGCAGGCAACTTCTCCACATGTGGAGGAAAATCAACATTTTTGTCAAATTTTCATGTAAGGGTATGACTTGCCATGACTGGGATTTAAACCTGGATTTCCGGGTCACAAGTCTAGCATACTAACCACTGGACAATGGCCTCTGCCCCATAAACATTCTGTATTTTTCCAAGATTTTGTACAGTCAAGACATCTACATAAGTTTGAAAAACAACAACAATTGTTCACCAACCATGCCGCTAATTATGAGAACTTCAAAGACTTGAAACATTTGAGTACATGTTAGTGGTGTTGTAAGTCATTATCATGTTTCTGTACTACTTTCGCGACACAAGCAAACAAAAAGCCACTTGTTTTCCCCTTTTCCGTTTTGGTCATTTTCTTAACTAGAAAAAATATTTGTGCAAGAATCAGTGATTAACAACAAAGAATTAGACCAACCAATGCAATCTGGAACCGTTCCTACAAACTGCGTTCCGTCACAGATTAGCGTGGCTTCACTAGACAATTCATAGTCATCACGATAGCAGCCAAATCTCACTTCACTATTGTCAGCATAAGAATTTGCAATCTTAAATCCACCTTTTGGAGCCCTAGGGTCCAAACATGATTGGCCTGGAATTAAAATAATAATAGCACTTAGTTTACAAATACCTAAACAATTTGGAATATCTGATAGAAGAATAAACATACAATGTTCTTTATTCACTGGCGTTGTAACATTACTGTAATGTTAAGACCACCGTTTGCTCTGTAATGTAGACTCGTTAAGTATACCATAAGCCTTGATGTTTAGATGGTCTTAATACCAGACTTTTACTGTAATTATAGCTTCATCAAAATAAAAAAAACAATGATTCCTCTGCCCACTGTTTGAAATGTTTCATCTTGTTTGAAATGTGTCATACTATTTAAAATGATTCCTATAATTTCATACATCAAGAGGAATGTATGTCCTAATCAGTATGTAATTGTCACAGATGATAAATTCAACATTCCTTTTTGATGAGATACTTACCAGTACACTGTAAATTGCCAAAATCCCAAAATCCTTCAGCTAAACATTTCACGGTAGACGATGAATTTGCTAGAGTTTTTCCTTCTCTGCCGCCATTGGAACAAGTGAACTCAAATTGTGCATTATAAAATGTATTCACGTAATTGTAGTCATTTGTTCCGGCATATTGCACAGGTATCCCACAATCCACCTCTGTGGTTGAAGAAAAAATCCGTGCATAATAACAATTATAAAATGATATTAGGCCTAAACAAAAAAAGGTTTGTATCCTTGTTTTCAGATACATGTCCAAAAAAGACAGGTCTGTAGGTAGGGATTTTTTCTTTTATGTTTTCTTTAATTATTATATCGGCAACACTGCAGTGAAAATTATAATACATCACTAAGATTTGGATGCTGTAAAAACTTGGTGAAAAATGATTCGGCAGGTAAAAGATGATCAGTCAGGTAACCGGAAACAAACCTTTTTTTAAGGCCTTATCAACATTTTCTCAACCTTACAAAACTATGTTAAACAAATCTCACAGATATAATCATGGTTTCATCTTATTGTAGCTGAACACTGCCATTGATTGTTGAAAATGTCATAGGTTGATTCTAAACACTTCAATTCAACCCAAAAATTACCTAATAGAAGCCCTACAGGCAATATGTAGAGCCTGCTATTGACAAGAGATGAAGAAGTTGCATTATAATGCAATATCAAACTTCAAATGACAGAGTAATGGTTCAGACATGCTGTTTTAGACCAATTTTTTACATCGGACCTTAAAGTGTGACCTTGACAGACGGACGGACGGACAGACACATATCGAACCAACTGTCACAGCGGGGACTAAATTGACTTCAACACAAGCGAGCTTGTCAAAAATGAGTTTAAGATTGATTAACACAGAGGCAGTTACTAATAATTAGAAAAAACAAGTACAAACCTCCACATTCGTAAGAAGATCCCTGCATCTCGTATCTATCCTCCTCATTATTGTACGTACAATATCGGTATTTCTTGAACATACCATCAGCACGTGAACAATTTAGCTCTAATCTATAATTGTAGTCATAGGGCCCACTGACAGCTGATGCTGGATTCACGAGATTATTAGGTATGGTGTCTGTGCACTGCACCGCTGAAATTTAACATTCATCATATTACTATGTTAAAGGGTCCAGCTTGATGTAATGTGTGTAGAAAAAAAGTAAGAGCAATTCTTTGAGAAATTTAATCAACCCTTTGCCTCATAAGCATATTTTGGACTCTTCCAAATTTAAAGCTAATATACATAACATCAATTTATTTAAGAAAATTGGTTTATCTCTGTCTGTCAGAGTGCAAAACATGGTGGCAAAAGAAGCTATTACTCATTACAAGCATTGCCTTCTTTTGCCACCATGTTTTCAAAAGTTGTCTACTTCAGATGCAGGTAAATGCTGTATTATGAGGGAAAGGATTAAAAATGAAAAAGTCTCATTCAGATCAGTCATAATGTACACAAAAAACAATTTCTGTTGCAACAATTTTGACATTAAACTTATAATGACAAGACTATACTTTGTTATTCACTTAAATGCAATTCTGCAGGATCCATATATACTGCCTTATTCTGAATTCTTCACTATAAAAATGGATTCTTTGGCATTTTCCAAGCAATTCATGAATTACCTGTCTTCGCATTTTTTCATGAATATCTTCCATCTGAACCTTCGTATTTGTCTTGCTTCTGGGTGTTTTTTCTTTACAAATAAGCTAGCAAATATAGATGCACCACTCCAGGTGCCATACAGGGTTGTCCAGAGACAACAATAAGGAATCTCAGTACTCTCATGAACACACAAAGGCTACTGATAAAACATACCTTGGCAAGTAGGGACTGTGCCGATCCATTGTCCATTACTGCCACACTGTAGTGTTGTTCGGTGAGGTGTGAACCCGATATCACATTGATATTCAATAAAATCACGATATCTGTGGTATAAACGTTTTGTCAGTAACACTCCATTTTCCAATGCAGGTGGGGCATCACACACTACATCTGTAAAAAAACATTCATCTGATTTTCAGTAAAAGGAGCAAAAAGAAAATCGAAATTACTCAACAATTAAACCCTTTTTGGTTGCAA
This sequence comes from Lutraria rhynchaena, assembly GCA_008271625.1. Lineage (NCBI taxonomy): Eukaryota > Metazoa > Mollusca > Bivalvia > Venerida > Mactridae > Lutraria > Lutraria rhynchaena. The sequence goes on along the minus strand of VIBL01000108.1, from coordinate 1,442,901 downwards.
TTTTGTATATTTAAGATCAGTATATGTATATATATTCTTGCAATATATATAGTTGGCCATTATGGTCAGTTTGCTTCAAGCTCAGTTGACCATAATGCTTAGTTGGTCATTATGCTCAGTTGACCATTATGCTCAATTGGCCTTTATGCTCAGTTGGCCTTATATAAAAGTTTGTTTGGTGTATTATTTCAGTAAATAAGAGCTTGAATGTGGTTTCGTTATTGAGGTTTTACTTTCTATATGCATATATACCCGGTTATACGAATGGGATTTTACGAATACCTGGAGGGAGTAATTGTAATTTAAGCATTAACGAAATTTAGAAAGAAACACAATTTGACTTACTTACCTTATTTCATAACTGATTTTTGTAATATCAATACAATGATACTGGATATAATTACATCTTAAGAATATTATGAGTCTAAAAAATGAACAAGAAACCAAGGGGTCTTACGAGTTTGACAATTTTATCACCAGGATCACATTTACGTCATGTTGTCGCTATATTCAATAAAAATATTACTTACACACACAAGTATGATTGATATGATATGTATCATTAGGTAGCAGACCGTTTTCTCCTCTCTCAATTGGAATTCGAAATCCAGATACCATATCCTCAGTATATAATGTATAGGGAGAATCACAGTCACATGTGTAACTTCCATCAATGTTAAAGCAATCTCCGTCACAATTATCAATGTCAAGTGCACATTCATTTATGTCTAAAATAGATAAGCAAGTAATCATAATTTTTAATCAAAAGTAGAATAAAAGAAAAGAATTAAATATGTTAGCTGACATTAATGTTGAGCGTCATGGTTACCAATGTAACAGACATTGGGACTAAGCATGACAGAATTTTAACAACAACTCACAACAGATGGAACAGGGAAAATAAATTCCTATGAAAAATATCTGACACTACACTTCAATAATTCTCACATCAATCTGTTGTACAGTAAAACTCCCTAAAAACTGGACTCCCTGAAAAACCAGAATTCTCTGAAAATCAGCCGATTTTTCAAGTCCCATTTTTGCCAGTTCTATAATTCTCAGAAAACCATACTTGTGGCTCTGTCTGGAAGAGGTCCAGTTTTCAGAGGTTATACTGTATTTGGTTTTGACTACAGGGCCACAAACAACGAGGTTAACACACGGTGATATGAAGTTGTAGATGTAAATCAAGACGAGTATCACCAGCATAGAAAGTATGCAATAGATAATCGCTTGTCTTAATACTGGCCCCCGGGCCTAAAATAAAAATATGGGTCGATAGTTAAGGATTTTTTTCTTTTACGTTTTTTTACATATATTGGCAACACTGTTGTGAAAATTACAATATAGCACTATGATTTGGATGCTGTAAAAACTTGTGTGTCAGCAGGTAAAAGTTGGGTTGGTCAGGTAACTGGAAACAAACCTTTTTTAGGCCCCATTACAATTTGGAGATTTTGGCAGTCAGCATCCGAACCACAAAACCTAGACCTAACCAACATAAAACATTGCCATTAATAAACATGGCCAACTATTTTGTCATAGAAATGTAACTCTTGCGATCCAAATTGGATCAATACTGATAATAGGGCCAAAAGCAATGCTTTCAATGACAATAGTTGTTTTTTAGCATAGTACATGTTCATGAATATAAACACGACACAATTACTGGGTTTCAACACAATGAATTAAGCTACAAACCTCTACATCGAAAGCCATCTGAGAGTAGCTCAAATCCATCAGAACATGTACAAATGTAGGATCCGTCAGTGTCTTGGCAACCCATTTCACATAGTGGATTTCTATCACATTCATTAATATCTATGAATAAAAAAAATACAGTTATAATAATAATGAAAGAGATGACATCCACAAAGTTACATGTATCGTTCTAAAACGAAAATCAATCCCAGTTAGGGATTTTTAAAATAAAATTTTGTTCATTCAGTGTGCATAAACAATGCTTTCAATACCTTATTTTAACACAGTGCAACTTCTCCAAAGCAACACCCTTTCGGAAAAGCACAATTATGTTGTTGTTGAGAGGCTGTTGGTTTAGAGAGGTTGAATTAATAGTTAAATCATACAATGGGAAAAAATCATGCTGTTGTTGAAAGGAGCTTGTTGCTCAAGAGAGAGCCGCTCTGGAGAGGTTGCATTGTATATAAATGTCTAAGATCTGAAATATGGTACATGTACCAACCACATTAAGGTATTATGTCTGTAACAGTATTTTTATATGTATATGCCAAATGCTGCTCAAATAATTTATGTTAATATTATAAAAATAAAGTCACCAAATTACGGTTATTTCTTGGATAGTTACCTAAGACCCTTAATTAATACAAAAATATTTATTTCTGAAGACATTAGGAGTTCACTTACATTTTCCTTTATCAAATTAAATTGATACCGAGTTTTTCATCTTTTTACAGCACATTGCCACTAGACCACCATGTCACCACACTACATAAATACATGAATAAAAATGAAAAAAAAATACAAAAAATACTTACTTTCACAAGAAGGGGTACCCAGAATTCTCCTGTCAGCATTACAAAAAATGCTTGCATTACCCAGTTGTTCATAACCATCATTACATTCCACATTAGCAACTTGTCCATAGTCAATAAATGGATTTTGTGCATTCAAAAATAAATATCTACCATTCATTACCTCAGGTAGCTGACACTGCAGAACTGAAAGAAAATATCAAATGTATAAATACGTTAAATTATGGTGCTATGGCTTCTACTGTTTCATTGTTTTTATGTAACTTATTGTTGCTGGGGGTTAATGCCGTTTTTCATCAATTTTCAGTTATATACACCTAAACAGTTTTCCTAGACTATATACTAACCAGTACTAACTTACCCTTCCACAAGGAGCTGACAACTTCTCCACATGTGGAGGAAAATCGACATTTTTGTCAAATTTTCATAGAAGGGTATGACCTGCCGTGACCCGGATTTGAACCCGGATCTCCCGGTTACAAGTCCAGTGCACTAACCACTGGACCATGGCCACACATATTTTCACACCTTTTATTCAAGATCGTTGATTGACAATGGTCTTTTGAGAATCCACTGGCATGTGACAAACAATGCATAACATTCATTTATATGCAAAGCGTGTCAACAGTTTCATACGCTTATTTTGTTTTTTGGTGAGTGTTTGCTCAATCGTCCATGTTAATGATGATCACAAGAAATATTAAGTGTGATCTGTATAAAATAATATGCATTTCATTGCTTAAATCATTCCAAATTGGAACATGAATTCAAATTTTATTACACAATTTTGCATACTAGCAAAAACTGAAGATAACTCTTTTGTAATCCACAGACAGCCTGCCGCTATTTTCTAACCAGTACATTATACTGAAATGGATTACTCGAAACCATGGATTATCTGAATGAATTTTTTGGACCCAAGCACGTTCAAATAATTGGGGTTTAGCTATACTTAAAAACTTAAAGGAAATCTGCATAATAATAGCAAAAATGCTATTATAGTAATTAGGGAGTTGACTTTGGGAGTTTTGAATCATTCTAATTACACATTTACTATCTCCAGGTCTGTTTTTACGACAAATGGTAATAATCTTGTCATAGATGAGATTCATATACACAACTTCCTCTTTAGGAGGTGCAGTACCACTATCTATGATAATATCTAATTCAACTATTACTGCGAATTCATCACTTTTTATCAGTGTAACTTACGTTCACAAGTAGGTTCAGAATCCTGAGTCCACATCCCATTTTCTTGACAAAATATAATAGGATCATCAATAATTTTATACCCTGGGTCACATTCATACCTATATATGGTCCCGATAGAATTCCCAAACCCTGTTGCTTGTCCATTGATGATACTCGCACTGATAATATTAGGGCAAGCCCGAGCTGAAATAGTAGCAAAACATTAAGTGAATGTTTCACTTAGATTAGAAAATAAATCATAATGTTACATGCATTATTGCTTCACATAGCACACTTTTGAGTTCAGGCGCATAGTAATCTAATCATGAAGGCCGATAAGCCTTCATGATTAATTGCATGCGGCTGAACTAAAAATCATGCTATATGAAACAAAAGTGCACAAAACGTCATGATCTACTTTAATTCTAACATGTTATTAACAAACAATTAAGTGAATAGACACTGGTGTAACTTGTTTGCATGGTGATGTCACTTAACAGTAAACAGTACCATGCAATATTGTTTATTTAAGTACTTGTACGCTGAAAAGTCAACATCAGTGTTAGAATGATAAATATATCAGGTTCTCACAAACAGATTGAAAACAGTATTCATTCAAATTAGAAGCTGTAAAGTACTCCTCATAATCATGTTTCTGAATTGTAGGATTCATATCTAAAACCTGCATCAAGATGATTTTAGATAAATGCTTGATTAGCTTTATTGTTATGGTGATTTTCAGACTATGAATTGTATAGTTCTTATAAAGTTTATCTCAGACCAACAACCACGAGAAAAGGGGTCGCTACAGAGCTATGGATGTAAACTCAGAGTTTGCTTTAATCATCCACAAAGTAAATAAATATGTACAGTCAAACCTGTGTTTGCGGCCACCACTGAATAAAGACCACGCTGTGAATAAGGTCCATTCTTTGAAAAACTATCACTGATTATTACAACAAACTGATGGCCAAATAAAGGCCATCTGTCAATAAAGGTCACAATTTGTCATTCCCAGGGGCAGCCTTAGTTCACAGGTTTAAATGTAGTTAAAACACTCACCATTACAAGATGGGGGTTGACTCCATGATCCGTCAGCTTGACAGGCTATTGTGTTGTCTCCACCAAACACAGGTTGTAATGTGGAACCTTGAAAGCACTGGTAAGTAGCTGTGTCCAGATATTCTGATCCAGTTGAAGATTCAATATAACCATTGGCAATATCCGGAACAGCTCCACAATAATTAGCTAAAAACACAAAAACATTACTTATGACTTCCTTTACCATAAATACTGATGACAATTATTCCAAATGACAATCATTAAAAATATCTTGTATGAAAGGACTGGGGGGGGGGTAACCTCTGTTTGAAACTTTTTTTCAGTAATATATATTGCATGGCAATTAACATAACCAGCTTTCCTACCTACCATACAAGCTAACACTGATACTTCCTCCAAGTATTTGCCAATTTCTCCATATGAATCACTTTGAACATCATGGGGGAAGAATAATTCAGATGCAATGTCTTCAACCATGTTGTCACGGAGATCAAATGCTGGGCCCAGTGTTTGAACCCATGATTCTGAGATCTGTAGAAGCTAAGCAAGCATCAACACCAATACAAAACACAATTGTAAACCTGTTTGTTTGCTTTTATGTGACTCATTGTCACCGGGGTTTAACGTCGTTTTTCAACAATTTTTCAGTTATATATGGCGACTGGCTCACCTAACCAATTTTCCTAGACTGTATACTAACCAGTACAAACTTACCCTTCTACAAGGAGGTGGAAACATCTCTACATATGGAGGAAAATCAATATTTTTGTCAAATTTTCATAAAGGGTATGACCTGCTTTGACCAGGATTCGAACCTGGAACACAGGTTACAAGTCCAGCACACTAACCACTGGACCATGGCCCTTGTAAACCTGTAATTTTGGCTACAAACAATTTGAAAAAGTGCTGCCAATCTTATGACCCTATAATTAGTCTGGATGTTAAGGAGTAAACAAAAAAAGACTTGTTAAAAGCCTAAAAAAATATGGGTCAGTAGGTAGGGATTTTTTTCTCTTATGTTTTTTTACGTATATTGGCAACACCGTTGTGAAAATTACAATATAGCACTAAGATTGGATGCGATAAAAACTTTTGAGTTGGCAGGTAAAAGATGGGTCGGTCAGGTAACTGGAAACAAACCCATTTTTCTTTACTCCTGCAGGAAAACCAGTACATTTATAGTTTGTATTTGTTTTTGTTTTGGCTTTATCTTCCCCATATACTTACGAGTACATCTTGGTATTTGTTTGTAATTCCACTTTCCCATAAATCCGCACTCTAAATTGACAGGTAAAATGTTGGCCGAAATTTGTTCCTGATGAAAGTCATATCCAAATGGACAACTCAGAGTCATTTTTGCAGTATAGAAGAAACCTGCTTCTTGTGTGTTTACGATTGTTTTGTTATCAAATTTAGGGTCTTCACAATCTGCAATATAAAAATATGTGAATATGAATCCAATGAAATATTACATATAAACCAAAAATGTAAAAGTGCATGCTTTCTCTGTCAAACTGTCACAGTTTTTCATCTTTTTGGCCATTTTCTCCCATTTTCGGTTGTCTACCAAAACCTGTATATATTCTGTGGTTTCATGGACTGAATTTCATAAGTCAGCTTATCCAAAAATTTAAATACGAATTAAGATATTCATAAAATAATAAATTTATCCGGATATACAACTAACTGACAGTTGTAAATCAACAGATTAACACACCCATGAAATTATAGATTAAGGCAATTCACAAAATATTGTACCAACAAAATTAAATGCAACTACAATATGTAGTCTGTGACATTGTCATTGGGTTTAACACCATTTTTCAACAATTTGTCAGTTATATACAGTGACCAGTTCACCTAATCAGTTTTCTTGGACTGTATTCCAACCAGTACTAACTTATCCTTCAACAAGGAGCCAGCAACTTCTCCACATATGGAGGAAAATCCACATATATGTCAAATTTTCATAGAAGAGTATGACCTGCTGTGACCGGGGTTTGCAATAACCACTGGATGTGGCCGAATTTGAATTTATATCCATACATAGTCAAAACTTTGACTAAAGGAAACAAAAAAGTGACAGAAGAAATACCGGTACTGCCTTCAGACAAAAAGAAGGGTAAGACCTGCCGCAACCGTGATTGAACCCAGATTGCCGGGTTACAAATCCAGTGCACTAACCACTGGACAACTGATAGATACCTGTCTATCCATACATAGACCCTACAAAATTATTGCAATAAAGAAGGACAATGTTACATTTGAAGGTCATGTAAAAAAATTTCTGGATGACAGTCAATTGAAATTACTACAAATTTTGGTCAAACTTTGAACTTTAAATGAAAGTGATTGTATACCAAACGGCTTTAAAAATGCAACTATGATACTGTATGAAAAAATAGTTTAATTTGATTAATTTTCCACACAAACAAATTACTATTATATTCCAACAAATTCATTGACAAATTAATCACATTTTACTTAAATGATCTCATTTTGTGCCAGTTTTTAAACAGGGGGGTGTTTAACATCAAAGTCTCCAAGTCAGGCATACAAAAACGCTATGAATTGAAAAATTTGCATTTTTCAAGCTGTTGGTATTGTGGTCCGATAAAAAGCAGGAGTTAAATACCATTTACCTAAATGAACAGCTTAAGATACAGGCAAAATGAAAATCTTTTCAATTCAATTAAAAAAAAAATACATACATGGGTAAAAATAGTTATAGGTGCATGACAGTTTTTGAGATAGAATTATTCAATTTTAGAAAATTTGGAAATTTGATTCATTTTGACAAAATTATTCATATCGTAGTAAACATATGGACATTGTACGTACATTATGTAAAATTATTGTATAAATCGATACTGATTTCATGATTCAATGATTCAATGAACTAATGACTCATTCAAACAAGAATTACAGTCAAACCTGTGAACAAAGGTCACCCTTGGTAAAGACAAAATGTGTCTTTTATTGACAGGTGGCCTTATACAAAGGTCAGTTTATTATAAATAATCAATGACGTTTTTCAAAGTATGGCCTTAATTCAAAAGGTGGTCTTTATTCAGAGGTGGCCTCAAACACAGGTTTGACTGTACATACAATTCAGAGCCCACATTTTTGGCTTTTTTTTCTTAATGAAAAAGTAAGTAATTTCAAGAGTGGCAATTGGCCGAAATCATGTAATTAAGATTTATAAACACTTACGGATGGACCAAGTGGCCATAAATCCTCTAGCAGAGAGTATTGAAGAGGTAGTTAATTCAAGACTAATGCTTCTGTTAGCAACAAAAGTCTTATCTCTTACATCAGTTGTTGTCAGCATTTCATCACTGGAACTTCCAATAAAACCAGCACCATCTATTTTCATCTAAAATATTAATGTCATTACCAGTACATATGTATAAATGTAGGCAACAAATTCTCTAGCTTAGCACTGGAGTTTAACATTGCACCAACAATCAAGGTCAATTGGCAACTTTTCCAGCTTTTAACAATGGAGGAAGAACCCCCAGGCTTAAACCATGATAGCATCACTGACCTTCCATATGCTAGCTGGACAGCTCCCTCACATGTGAAATTTGGTAGGATTTGAACTCACAGCAGTATGGGGTTAAAGTTACTATTCAGAAACTACAACCACTCAGCCATGCAGGTCCCTCCGAGTTTAGCATTGTTTTGTATATTCTATATATATTCCATCAATACACATTCAGGGATCATTATTAGGTGCAATTTACACTATTTCTCACATACAAAACACTGAAATCGCATTAAAATTGTCAAAATTTTAAATGTTAACATGCTTGTTGTTTCCACTAATTTCTCCTTTACACTCAATACTTTGTTTTGGGGGTATTCATAAGCATTTCTTTGAGTCACTATGATCAAACAAGATGGCTGCACAACTTTAACTGTTTTCGTTTAGGTTTGGGAAATCAGCAGCACTCAACATTGTTTTTTATGATAAAACAGTTATCCATACATAGTAATTTTAGCTTTTTATTAAATCTCTCAATAAAAATCCTAATTCTCACATTTAAATTGACCAAATAAGAGAAAATATCTCACAGAAAAGCCTGTCCAAAATTGTCTCTCAGATTGAAAATATGTGTAAGTTGACCGGGATTGGAGCTAATTAGGACAGATGAACCAGCATTTCTCAAGTTTACATTATATGCAATTTTAAAATTACTTACCATGAGAAAATCTCTTTTTACAAGCCCAAAGTCTTCATTAAGCTGAGTAGCAGGATTGAAATGAAGTGCAAAAGGCTGCCCCACATTAATTCTCCATTCACAAGATATATAGTTTGCATAATTTAGGTTTCCAGGAAAGCCAGGACTAAAAATAGTTCCATACATGGCAGTTGATTCAAAGAAACAACCTGAAAGTGAAGAGAAATGTGTGCTTGAATCTTATTTGAAAAGCAAAAATAAACTCAAAAGAAAATTAACAAGTGTACAGCTCTACTAAGTAAGTATTGTGCAAAGCTCCAAAGTCAATCGCACCTATTTGTCTCCCTTTCCAGTAATTACACTGAAGTCTCCCTTCAAAGCAATAAACACATTACTCTCCCTTTGACACAATAACGGAGTACTCTCCCTTTGACACAATAACGGAGTACTCTCCCTTGAACACAATAACAGAGTACTCTCCCTTTGAAATAATAACAGACTACACATCCTTTGAAATAAACTGGTACCTGTTGGCTCTGGTGTACAGAGACAACTGGTATGGCCCAAAATTTCCTGGACGCTGATCAGTCAATTGCGGTCAAAATCCGGGCAGAATTCTGCCCGTGGAATCTCATGATACTTTTTGCATTAAGAACGCTTTGCATTTTTTCACTCGATGCATATTTTGCGCGTAGTTTAAAAATAGATCAAAACATCAGGGTCTCTACATTATGTTATGTAGAGTCACTAAATCTAGCATTCACTGTTTTATTTTGATTAAAAGGTGCATTGGTATCTAAAGTATTCAGGCATCTTCGTTTTTATTTAACAGATATATGGAAACCCCCGATGTTTCAAGAATGGACAGCCAATCACATGGCTCAAATGCACTGACCAATCAGAGCGCCAGATAATTTAGTCCATACCTGTTCCTTTGGTGCACTGCAACATGGAAATCGGACCAGTTTTCCTTGGAAAAAATAACACATCACTCTCCCTTTGAAATAATAACACATACTCTCCCTTTGAAATAATAACACAGTACTCTCTTTTTGAAATAATAATACAGTACACTCCCTTTGAAAATAAAAACAAAATACCCTCCCTTAATAACAAATTTCATACCATAGTAAAAACATCTCTGTAATCCTTTTTAAAGCAAATATCAGTGCCCACTCTTTTTAATTCAGTATCACAGTACCCTCCCTTTAAAGCAATATCGCGGTACCCTCCCTTTAAACTAATATCACGGTACCCTTGTTTTAAAGCAATATCATGGTAACCTCCATTTAAAGCAATATCGAAGTACCCTCCCTTTAAAGTAATGTCACAGTACTACACCTTTGAAACAGATAGCATAATACCCTCTGTTTATCCATTTAGCTGCTATAAGAACGAGTATACCTATCTGCCCTAGTTTCTGCATATTTGCCTACAGGATGGGTATACTCATCATAGTTTACACGCACCTGCTGGGGACCCCTCCAAGAAACCATGGAAACTAACCCAGAACAATGAATACCGTACAGGGCCTCCCAGGAACGGCATGCCCGTCCTAATTAACCCCTGAAATCGTCCTGAAAAATCCCTGGCAAAAGTGTGTAAACCATGCAATTAAATCCTGGCAGTGAGAGGATTAAAGCATATTACACACTACCCTCCTTTAAAAACTATAACACAGTACTCTCCCTTTGAAGAAAATACCACAGTACCCTCTCTTTCAAGACCTATCAAAGACCTCTTAATCAAAGCAAATTACAAAGAATGGCAACAAATATTACTAGGGATGGGAATAAATACTCAAATATTCAAATCCAAAACGGGTACAGTAAAACCTTGTAATAAGACCACCTTCAGGACCAGAAAAATCTGTTGTAATAATGAGGTGGTCTCATTATCCAGTTGAATTGTAGGGGTAATTGAAAGCCGGTCAGAAAATAAATGGTTGTTATCACTAGGTGGTCGTAATATTGAGGTGGTTGGTATTTGAGATTTTACTGTACTCAAATACTGAAACTGGTACTTGTTGCCATCCTACAAATTATGCATTATTCTCCCTCAGAATCACAGTAATCTCCATTAAAACAATAGTCTTACCTTGTCTGTAACTAAACTTAAAAGCTACATTATTCCTCATCACACCATAGGTTCTCAGCAAAATAGACATATAATGTCCAGTGGAGAAGACTGTTTTGTAATTAGTGCACTCATCACTGTGGCAGTATGTTGCAAGCAATGGAGCGGCCGGGGTATCACCATCAAAAAACAGTACCTTATCATCCATATTGATTTCCAGGTCTTCAATCTAAAATACACAAGGTTTTGCTGCAGTGACATGTAGACATAATGAAGTGATTATTCTAATGTCCAATATAAGCATATCCTACAGCATAAAACAATCACAAAGTCCAAACAACAAAAACAAGCCATACCTGTACAGTAATCATTTGTCCAAACAAAGACATGTCTGATGTTTTAATAACAAAGACATAATCATGGTCAGATAGGAATGAATTAAAGCCAGCTACATTGAAAGGTTCAAGGTTGAACACCCTTGGGTCTGTGTAAGCCATTAGTTCAGTTTTAAGACCTGTGTTGGTACCAACTGAAAATATAAATGATAATAAAATTATTTCCGATCTTCATTGGACAAAACAAATATTGCTACAGACATTGAGATTAATTGACGAACATTTTCTACGAAGTTAAAAAAATCAACTTTTGACAGGAGCTTGATTAATTTGATTAAGGGGCCTCTGTGGTCAAGTGGTTATGGCCTATGACTAGTAATCAAAAGCCCTTCACCACTGTGAATTAAAATCACATATGAGTAAGCTTTCCAGCTAGCTTATCGAAGGTCAATCCATGGTTCTACCTAGGTGTACACCTAGGGTCTTCCTCCAGTGTTAAAGCCAGAAAAAATCACCAAATGACCCCTCACAGAGACTAAGAAAATGCAGTTACTGAGCACTTTTGCAGGCTTCTCGAAACTGCTCGAATACTGCCTGACATTTGGTCAGGCAAATGATAGACAAATGAAAATTTGTCTGACCAATGGATGTTGTTGTTGAGAGGTTGTTGCTGTTGTTGAGAGGTTGTTGCTCTAGAGAGGTTAAATTAATTGTCAAATCGTACAGAGGGAAAAATTATGCTGTTTTTGAAGGGAGAAAGTGCTCAAGAGAGGGCTGCTCTGGAGAGGTTGCACTGTATTTGCACTCAAGGCTAGGAACAAAGGGAAAGAAAGCATGACCTTTCTGTACACCTGGCTTCTATTCAGAAGTTTATTATGTCTCTTTTATCAATACATGTTGGCCTTAATTTACACAATAACCTAATTCACCGGCAGTTAACTCTCAATTAATTAATTGTACCCTTAAATTACCCCCACAAAAAATGTGGGAAGACAAAAGTAGGTAATAACATATCTGAATATAATCTTACAACTGCCATATACAGCCTGGAATCCGGCACTCCTTACGAAGGCATCAGAGGAGAACTTAATGAGAAGCATGTTGTTGGGACTTCGATACTGCCTTGTCGACTGCTGTCCAGAAATTCTGTACACCTGCATTGCTTTCGACTCAATGTAGTGGCCGATAAAGATGCTTACATAATCAGCCCCAAATTCAGTGTTGAAAGATGTAAACTGAAAATTAAGAATGTTTTTACAAGGTTATGCTTATTTGTTCTTTAAACGATATGGAATCAACAGACAGAAATTACTGCAAAAAAAACCTAATTTTTTTTATAATTGCTATGTAGTGAAAAGTTTTTTTAGTTATGAATTTAATACTACAGTAATCTGTAGGCTTGTCTCTAACAAAATTAATTAGTCTTATTCAGTAGAAGTACCAGGTTGTTGACACTCACTAAATTAAATATGTACGGCTAAGCCAGATGAGTGGGGATATGCTTGATGGGCGTAGCTAAGCAAATTATTAAACCAATAAATCACTGTACCTGTACATATGCATTGGTTCCAACTGGTGTTTCAATGGCCCAGTAGCAAGTTTGAGCATTGTCAAATGAGATTTGATTCAGAGAACCGGAAGGCTCACTAAGGTAGAAACTGCACAAGTTTGCTGAAAAAAAACAACAATTTATAAAACCTAGTGTAGTAAATAAGAGACAAGATTTCACAAAATTGAAAAAAAATGAAGATAAAATTGGGAAGATTGAATGATTCATGAATTCATGATTGATTATCATGGAAGCTATGAAAAATTGATACACTAAGCCAGTCACGAACAACAGGCATCCACCTGACAATAGGGATAGCACTAGCCAATAAAATTTTGTGATACCTTGATGTATAAATATAGAATAACCCCTGACAACCGGCCTGTCTGAAAACTGGAATTCTCTCAAAATCTAACTATCTTTCAAGTCCCATTGTTTCTCTTCTATAATCAAAGCAAAAAAAAAATCTCTGAATACTTGAACCTCATAATCCCTTTAACCAGAAGATTTTTCTCATCTGCCAATTAAGTTATAATTCACCACTAATTACCCGACAAGCATTTATTTTGTAATAAAAAGTCCAAGTTTTGTGTATTATCATGTTGTATATTCAGACTGACAGTGTCAGTTTTCTTTGTTGACTGATTGATTAGCTGTCGCGCATGTTATTAGTAAAGGTGTGAAAAACACTTTCGGTGTGTAGTAAATATCCTTTTGAACAATCAGGTAGAATTGATAAATAACGTAATTATGCAGTTTTAATATGATGGTCACATCTGTTAATCTATTGTTGTATAGAAAAGTATTAAAATACAATTTTTCAGTGATGACAAACAGATGAAAAACTCTAACCAAGAAGATAAAAGCACACAGGCATATTTTTTGCTTGGTTGAATAGTCTTATAAAAACACATATGAGTACAATTAAGATTATGCTAAATATACAAAGCAGTCACCCATATGACCAAGTATGAAAAAAATCAGTTCTCCCAAATTCGTGATCCTCAGAAAACCAGATTTTTGGCCCAGTCTGGGAGGATTCATATGGTTTACAAGGATTTTACTGTCCTATGAAATAAAAAAAATTGGGACAGACCCAAAAAAAATCTAGAAGCCAAGATACTTGGAAAAACATGTAAAAAAAGGAAATCGGAAAATGACAGAAATTCTGTTTAAGAACTGAAAAATCATCTCTAAAATCATATTGTTTATAGCACAATCAGCCATTAACAGAAGTTGTGTGTAAAATGACATCTTTTTTTAAAAAAAAATAAAAGAATACTTGGCCAGCACAAAGAGCATTGAATGGAGCTTCATATTGTATAATTATTCGTGAGTCCTATCAGTGGATAAAATGGTGAAGTCATAAACAAAAAATGGCCTTTTTATGGAGTAAAATCAAAGTTACATGTCTTAACATAAGATTTGCTATCAGAGCACTCGAAACCTAAAACACAGTTTGAATCATTCGTGCACATTCAGTTTTGATGAACGCCTTCATTAAAATCTAACACAAAGCGCTTTAATAAATTGAATACAATTTGCTATATCTTACCACAGTCTGTAGAAATAGACCAATGATAGTAAACTTGTGAACAGAGTGATTTGAACTACCCAAATTCAACCCCAAAAATAGGTAAAATGAAACAAAATCACACAGAATAGAACCCGATTCATTTGTTGTGTATACTATGTACAGTACTATTCACAGGACATTACATGTTCTAGTGCCTGTACTATTACAGCAACAAGCCTTCAAAATATCCACAATTTACGAAGGAGTCAGAAGGTGTCATAAGACTGCACCATTATACTTTAGGGGATTTTGACTACCCTATCATTTTTTACGGAGGAATCACAGGTTTTTTTGGGTCGTTTTGACGACCGATATTCAGTCGCGTTTCCAATAGCAAAAAGTATTTTTTCCCAATTGCAAGACGAAAATTTCCAATTCAATGAGACAAAAAAAAAACGAAACAATAAAATAATTTAAAGCAGTTAAAATGTTTATTGAATTCCTACACTATAAATATTTATTTTTAGTTTTATTTGATTATTTTTAGTTATTTTTATACAGTAAGACTTTTTCCCAATTTGTTCAAAATGTCGCAATTCTGAGGGTCGGGTCATGTTCCCAAAATGCTGAGAAAAAAACCCTGGATTACGATTAAAATTTAATTTCTGCACAGCAGATACTGAACACTAGGATTTGTTAAAAAGTGTGTTTTGATCAAGTTGATTTTTTGCATCCGTCATGATTGATTGTCACAGATCTTAAGTTACAAAGAAATTTTGTAGTATAAAAAATGGGGAAATAATTAGAAACATGTAGTAAAAGTAAACATTGCTCTTTATTGTAAAGAAAGGGTTTTAATTTAATTATAAAAAATAATACAGACAACAAAACGTCACCATAAGAGGTTCCCACCATCATGAAATACTTACGACAATCAAGTTCGTCCGATTGATCAGCACAATCATTGAAACCATTACACTGTTGGTTGCGCCTCACAAAACCACCACTAAAGCAATGGAAGCTATCTGAAAAAAGTTTTTAAAATTAAGATACAACTGCTGTACATATACGATTTATAATACAATAGATACTTTCAACTATGATGTTTGATGTTCAAAATGAAACAGAAAAGTATATAAAATGAATTTCTCTAGCACCCAATATCATAAAATTGTACAACTTGCATGTAACAGTTTTTTAATACATACGAAACTTTCATTAAAATGTCCTGGAATTTAAATTGTCATATAATCATACTTTTACTGTAAAGACCTATTTTTTTAAAATAAAAACAAATTATTGACAAAAACATCAAATTTTAGGAACTCAGGACTAATATAAATTGACACATTTTTAGTTTTAAAAGGCAAAAATTGATAAAGAAATGTTCGTTTGCTGAACAAAGACTCAGCCTCAAAAGTAAAATGCAATTGTTGAATTTGGAGGCAAACATTTGATTGACGAAATTATCAATCAGTTTGATTCAATGTCCATTTATAAAAGATCAACATTATTAATTTACCCTCGGGAGCAGCCATTCTTTCACAGACAAATGATAGTTTTGTCAAGCAATTTCCGAAGCTCCAGGTATACGGCCTGTCATACACGTAGTTTTCACCATTCTTACTGACGTAGACGCAATCCCCCTTAGCATCATCGGGATGGAGGTCAGACCAGAATCCGTAGTATTCCGTGGCTTCATCCCCATTGCTCCATGTCAGTTCCTTACAAAGATCACAAGCATCGTCTGCTTTCCAAGACAGACCTGTAATTATATCATCCAATTCATGTATTCATGCTTGTGAAAATTCAATAAATTGTATAATTTGTCATGCAATGTATTACCTTCTAAAAAGGTATGAATTTCATATCAGAATTTTTTTTCACAGGGTTAATTTTTCAGTTATATATGGCGGCTGGTTCACCTAACCAGTTTTCCTGGACTTTATACTAACCAGTACTTACGTTCCCTTCCACAAGGATCCAGCAACCAACTTCTCCACATATCGAGGAAAATCAACATTTTTTGTCAAATTTTCATAGAAGGGTATGACATGCCATAACTGGGATTTGAACTCAGATAACCGGGTTACAAGTCCAGCGCACTAACTACAGTGGTGGCCCACACTATTTAAAGGCCTTCAAGAAATACAGCAGAATACAGTTTGTTTTTTTATTTATTAACACAAATTAAGAACAAATATTACAGCATATAAGGCTGTATACTTGCGTATATTCATATCATTTATTGCAAATAAATAAAAGAGAAAACTACAGACAATCATGATACATCAACAATGTTTCAAAAAGTACTTGAAGAAAATCTGCTTACCCCCACCCCAGACCACCCCCACACTAAACTTACTCAACATATCTTTTTACGTGCACAGTGAAAAATTAACCCATGAACGTCAAACTCATTTATGTGGAAAATCACATCCCTGCTCTTAACAGTTGAAAAGTTCATGCAAACTTACCAATGAAGAAACGTTCTTGCCTACCAGAGGCTCGTACCACTGCCATGGCAACAGCATCGTTTTCTTCTTGATCTTTAACCATGACAAGCCGGGAACCATATCTGTAATTTTGATCAAAGACCTATGCTATGCTATGCTATGCTATGCAATGCAATGCAATGCAGAGAATCAATATCTTTATCTATAGTTGTCATTCATATCTCTAACGTATGTCTCTGTCAACATCTCAGCTTTCACAAGATTCTTGTAAAACACGAAATAAAGCCACAAATGGTGCTAAATTTACAACTTAAAGAAAAAATTTCTTTCATACAATACATGGCAGACTAATATATTATTAATTTACTCAAAAGTCACATACAATATTTTACAAATCAAACACACTATTTTTTTAAGGAAAGTGTTTGTTTTTGTTTACTTTTGGTACAATCACTTAAATGGAAACAAAATGCACAAGTTGTAATCATGAAAAATTATGAAAACAGAAGAACTTTAAATGAAAAACAAAAGAATGCATTTGAGTAATAGATGGGAATTAAAGGAGACTTGCTCACACGTTTTTATCTACTTTTCACTTGTTGACAAAGATGTATCTGAGACTCAATAAAATATTGTTTGTTTTCGCAGTGTACGCAGTATCATGCATGAGATTTTGTGTGAGAGCTTAAATTTAGTTACATGTTTATTGACATTGTTGTCAATCTGATATTTTAATTTTTAATTGCTTGTTCTGTTTGATGTATTTATCCATGTTTTGATTTAATCATTAAACACTTAGTAAATACACAATAGTAAATTAAGTTTCATCAAAGAAATTTAAGCACTAGCACCCTTTTATTTATCAGTATCACATCAATGCAGTATAATTATAAGTTATAAACAAAATGCATGGTGTGAGAGAATACTAATAATTATTGCCAGGGTCGTAACTTATAATACTGATTTCTATTTTTAGTGCAGTTGCATTAGTTTTATATTAAAACTTAATGAATGGAATAAAGCAACTACAATTTATTAGCTCCAGCAAATTGAAGAGGAATTTCCCAAATACATACACAATGGATTTTTTCTGAGCATTTTTTTACTGGATTCCCAAGTAAGATGCAAAGCTTAGCGCTAAATTTCATTGGATGAAAAAAGACGGTGACCATGATTACTTTGTGATGCAAATTGAATCATGATCAGTAGCTAGTTAACTCTTACCTTTTACGAAAATATCACATTGATATTGGCAATTTGTCAAAATTACGCACAGAGTGATGTGACCTTTACTGATTGCAATTAAATAAACAATTAAAATATACTATAGTCTGATATAGTCGTTACATTTTTTTTTTGGGGGGGGGGCAAGTTTTCAACAGGAATTTAAGTAGATCTAACCATGCAGTCTTCCTGTCAATCATGGATTCTGTTCCTTGGAATCGTTGGACAGGCTAACAACAAATTGATTAAATCTGGGATATGCTGGTCCCAGACTAAACGTGCACTCAGCTAGTAACCGCCAACTTCTCAACAAAATAATATGAATCATGACTGACAAATGGCCTTGGATGTAATATCTTCAACCAAAAAGTCGCACGTGCGAAACACGTGCAAAAATGCGCCACACCCTATGTTCGAAACACAGTAACAAGAGGCCAGTGACGCTCGTGTAATTGAGCGAAACGTCGGCCATAACGGTCTCTGTACACCAGAGTCAACGGCTACCAGTTTAGTATTAGTATAATGGATTAGGATATCGGCAAGTGTATGTTATGTTCCGATAATTATTATTCAAACTTAACGCTTAAGCTCTACATTACCGGCGACTGCGACTGCTATTTAACACAGCGTCCATAAGTAAAAAGTGTGGAAATTAAATATCAGTTATTCATAAGGATTCAGAGAATCAAAGTCGGCTAAAAGCAACAGTTATAACCAGAGGCACTCGATTTCCGTGATTTATATACCCGAACAGACTTTTTTTAAATCTAAATTCATCAAACAACGCAAATCAACCAAGTATAGAACGTCATTTCGCTACTATGCGTATCTGAAAAACTAGTTTTTGAATACCGGAAGTTCAAAGTTTTTTTCCTTCTATAATTCACTACCTTATCTGTTGAACGCCTGCGACGCGAAAGTTGGGTATGATTACCTTCATACAAAAAAAAATTAAGTAACTAGCGTTATTGTCAATTTGCTTTCTACAGCGATACTACAGGGAGATTCAAAGACAAACATACCGTTCACATGTCTCAGCCGCTCTTTCATAAGTCATTCTATTTTCGCCAGTAAAGACCTTGTAACATTTTGATCCCCATAGATTGTCCCATCCATTGTTTATATCACAACTGAGCTGTAAATATACAAAGAAAGCCATCATTGGGATGTTACCATATCAGCATACAAAACGGCGTACTTGTAACAATTGTACCACAGCAGTAGCAGTAAACGTAATGCATGGTAATACGTAGAATTGATGCATCTTGAAATGACATAACTAGTTTATCTGTTCTTTAACGACCCATTCAACAGTTATGGTCATTTCAGAGCCGCTCTAGAGAGAATTCAGAAAATACAGGAGTACTAAGTACACACATATATATATATCCCTACTCTTCGAATAAACCTTTTGGTTCTTTATCGTTCCCGGTGTAAACACCCGATTCCTGTGATTTTCTAAACATAGTGCTGGACTCATTAGTGGTGTGGGGGACCTTGAAAAAACGTCCCTGAAATATCGGACGCCGGAGCCGAGATTCGAACCCACAATCAGCAACATAAACAATTAGGATGCATTTTGTATAAATAAAAAAAATATTGTGTGATTATATATAGTTTCATGAAAACAGTACGTAACAAACTATAAGTGAAATTAGATGTTTTAATTTAGGTAATATACAAACCCACTGAGCCAAAGCGCAACTTATAAACGATAATATTCCTAAGATGGATAAACTAGTCTGAAGTCTGGTATCCATACTGACAAACTGAGTCCAATTGTGTTTCAGTAAAACTTCATGTCACAAGGTTTATCAAACGCTCAAGTAAAGTATCAGAGAAAAAGAAATAAATCCACTCTGCGTGTAAATACGAAAGTTTTGTCAAAATATGTTGAAATCACTTTACTTAAACGCCTTAAATGTTTTTTTCCTGTTGCCCTGTATGAGAAATCGTCTCATATGCCACGCCTGTAGTATACTTCTCAACTGTTGGTTAATTCAAGTATGTGAGGTAACTCCGCTTGAGTGGTCATGACTATGTTCCAAAAGTCACGAATTTTGAGATCTACCCGAATATTGTGAAATGGTGCATGAAATATCATAGCTAAAGATTTATGACTTAGAATAATCTAATAACCAGATACGGATTTCATATTTATAAATGTACGCTAAATTTTATAGATAAATCATTGGACTAAGACACTAAATAGTGAGAAGAAATATGAATAATTTTATGCCTCTGGGGCTTGTTTCATCGACATACCTTTGTGCAGATAGCAGTTTTTAAACTTAAAAAATCTTGTTAATGATAATATTTTTCAGACATTTACCTTAAACAGCTGACTACAGGTCCTAAAACAATCATTAGGAGTAAGCGAGTTTTATTTACAAACAAGGGGTAAGGAGATAGTTTAGTGTAACAAACGCCGTCTTAGCTAAAATAAGTCCATGAGATGGGCCCCACGAGGATGGCCTCTCAGTGCGCAGTAGTTTGATTGGTCTGTGGTACCGATCAAAGACTTCCTAAAAGTGACCGTTATTCATATGATTACGGTTAAACTCAGTTGTCCATTTTTCCACCAAAGAAACAGTTTTAAAATGCGTAAATTTGGTTGTATATTTATGAAAATATGTGAGCGCTCGTTCAACAGACTTTATCGTAATTTGATTGCGCCAACCGAAGTCAATCGTTTTATTGTGTGGACGAGATGAAAATAGAAGAATTATTACTGGTTTAAACTGGTCCCCGTTCCATGTTGCAGCGCACCAAAGATACAACCAGAGAAACGGGAACCAGTTTATTACTGGTTATGCAAACTTATCACGTCTTTTATGCTGAAAGAGACCAGTTGTTACCTCGAAGTGGTTCACTGCTTTCAATAATAATACATTTGTAACAAATATACCCATACTTATTAAACACCACGTGATATGAATCAGTGGCTATTTTTAGCGTCGTATTTATATAAGATCAGGGTTTTACTTAACGAACACAGACAAGGTGTGGAACCTAACAGAGTAGTCACGTTCGCCGTGTACGCAATATTTATTATTAAGTCGCTTTAGATATTTTGAATTTTTTTGTCGCTGTGTCAGTTGTTAGAATATGAAAAGCGCCTTTAACCTTCAATTAATAAATATTCTTTTGTGTTCAGGGGTGATTACGCAAATTAACGACAATATATTAGTCAAATGCGATTGATCAGCTCCTATTGACGCACCAAAGTTTCCGTCAAGAATAGCGTATCAAAGCAAGGGGAAAGAATGTTTGATACTACAGTCAAACCTGTGAACAAAGGCCATCCTTGAAAAAGACAAAATATGGCCTTTATTGATAGATGGCCCTTAATGGGAAGTTAGTTCGTTCTAAATAGTCAGTGACGGTTTTCAAAGAATAGCCTTTATTCACATGGTGGTCTTCATTCGGAGGTGGCCGTAAACACAGGTTTGACTGTATACGGAATAAATGCCTCACTTAGCGATTGATGCAGTCTTAAAACCACCTCAGTATAATGACCACGTAGTTTCGAACTGGTTTTCAACATTTTGTAGATCCATGTGTCAACTTGATAATGAAACCATTTTCACTTCTTAATGTTTTTGTTATATTTTTTTCATTTTTAAACATCTCGAATACAATATTATAATACTTAATGATTTGTAAGTGTTAGTTTATCTATAAAAAAATTGAGTTATTTTAAAACGGGGACATTATTTCGATATAAAATAGAAAGTGAACGACAGAATTTCTTTTAAAACTCGTTGAAGTGCGTAAAGTACCGCCTCAAAATGCAATCATTTCACACGATGGTTTAACATAAATGGAAATTTATGAAGTGCCTGTAAATGATTACATAAAGATAGCCTCGCTCCAACGGCGCGAAAAATAAAATCATGTACATGTAAGCTTTACAAGTTACTCATTGAAGCGTGTAAATTCTTGCCCCTGAATTTCGTAAGCTTCTGGTTGTATAATCTTTAGACATTAGTGTATTGTTAAATATATCTTTATATTGTAACACAGACACTGTTTACAATGGCATTTCTCGCTGCGTTGTACTTTTGACCCATTGCCCTGGGCGGACATTGTCAAACTTGATACTCACGGACCGCTTGAAACTATTTACTAAGTTCGAATGCAGTTTTTATTTTACAAATGCAAACTGGATACTAACCTCTCAGTCAATCTGTCTGGTTTATTAACGTGACTCATTTAAAAAATGTTTTTTTAAATATATGTTATTTTAACCCTATTTGACAGTTATAGAACGTGTGATGGTGATTTGCATGTATTATAAGTTATATCGAAAATATTTTTGAAGTACGAAAAGTTGATGTAGTTAATTATAATCTCAATATACACGTGTTCGGATACCCTTTAAATGGCGCCTGACGATTCTAAATTGTAAGGGCCGCGACCGTGGTTCAGTGGTTAGTGCGCTGGACTTGTAACCCAGCTATCCGGGTTCAAATCCCGATCGCGGCAGGTTATACCGTTCTATGTACAAAAATGTCGATCTTCCTCCATTTGAGGAGAGGTTGTCGGCTCCTTGTGGAAGGGTAAATTAGTACAGGTGAGTATAGTGTCTAGGAAAAGTGGTTAGATGAACAAGTCGCCGTATGTAAAACTGAAAACTTGTTGAAAAACAGCGTTAAACCCAGTGACAATTTCACACAAAAACTAAATTTTAGACCACAGAAAATTAAACTCAAGCACCTGTAGGGATCAAGATGTATTCTATAGAAGAAGTGACATTTTTTCTCCCTTAATAAGTACAGTCAAACCTGTGTTTGCAGCCATCTCCGAATAAAGGCCACCCTGTGAATAAAGATCATGCTTTGAATAACAGCCATCTTTTGAAAACCGTCATTGACTATTTAGAATAAACTGACTTCCGAATATAGGTCATCTGTCAATAAAGATAACATTTTGTCTTTAACAAAGGTGGCTTTTGTTCGCAAGTTTGACTCTATTGGTAAGAATGAAAAAAATCATAATAATAATACTGTGCAAACATTTCTATGAATGCTTGATTAGAAAGTACGTTAAGGGCATTGATCGTAACCTATATAAACTGTTAATTACATCTTCAATCAAATCATAACAAGGTTCTCCTTTCTGACGACCATTCATGAAATATAATTAAATTGTATTGTAATTATTGCCTTAAGGGTTCATTGACCCAGTATAAACTGAACATTTATCATTCATATACATGTATATAGTATATGGTAAAATGAAAATGCACACACAGCGAGCGAATAAGTTTCTTTGTACAAATTAAGAAGTAGACCATTTCGAACTGAAATCTTTTGAGCCAAACTGATAATTGATTCTCCCGCTAGATACAACGAACGAACGAACGAACGGACGGACGGACGGACCGACGGACCGACCGACCGGCCGGCCGGCCGGCCGACCAACGGACCGACCGACCGACCCAATTGATCAATTAATCGATCAAAAACTAATCAATCACCACATTGAATCAATAAAACACTTTCAATCAATCACGTTCAATTAATCAATTAATTTATCGAGGATACAATGTTATCGACACAATTCCATTCAGAGCCTTGATTCCACTATAGTACGTTCACGCAGTGATAACAAATTTGGAGCAAATGTATGACACTACACAGACTTCAGAGGAGAAAAGCACTCGCGGAAAATGGAAAATTGACAAACCGAAATTCTCAATGATTTGTTGGGAAAGAATGGATGAAAATAAGCAAAGCGGGACTTAAGAAAATTATGTAGAATAAACCGAAGTATCGAAGGTATTAAAACTTCTGTATAAATGATAGTGTTAAATAACTTTCAAAATTTTAAGTAGATGTCAAACAATTCTGACTGTGAAGTTAAATACGGGAGTAAACAAAAGATCAGTATTAAATTTACATTTGGGGAGGGATGAAATGTGGTTTTGCAATGTCTTAGGTAAAGCGAAAAGTGTAATAAACCTCTGTGAAGTTCATTAATTCAAAAACTGTAAATTATATATTTTTTGTAGTTTATATGCATATTAAATCAGAAATGTGCGACGAGTTACAAATTTATACCATGAATAAGAATATATAACGTATAACGTTTCACAAAGTCAAGCCTTTAGTCATAAAATGATATGAAATCAGCTTGTTTTTACTAGCTACAAAAATGACTCCACAACAAGGCACAGATAGTTGTATAAGAAATTAATTATGACACATGATCTTAATACAGTATAAACCCTGAAAACAAGACCCCTTTCGGACTGATCCAAAAGTCCGGTTTTCTGAGAATTCAGGTTTTCAGAGAATTATTGATCATAGAGGGTAAAAAATGGGATTTGAAAAATCATCCGATTTTGATAGAAGTCCACAAACCCTGTTCTCCACAAGCAACTGCCAACTTCTCCATGTTTATGATCAGTGTTTGATAGCGTATAGCGCTATGCAATATGTCTCAAGCCAACCCGTCACAGAGAACATGTACTGACCACAAGGCTTAAACTCACACACTCGAGATCTACGGACATAAGACTAAATCAATCAAGTTAAGCGGGAAGGTTAATAAACCAACAGTTTACGAACCAATTACAGTAATTTACCCGGAGACAGAACATTTAAATAAACCAAAAATAAATATCTATAATATACCTGTGCTGTATAAGTTATATAACTATTGTTGACTTAAAGCACTGTTAAAATCTTTAGTGTCATTGGGAAATCGATCAACTGAATTCGCTGCTATTTGTAAAACGTTTTGGATTTGTTTACAATTGATTTACACACAACCACTTCCTAGGATTATTTACGACAATAATGATAATACACGAATTGATCAAAGTATAATTGACATTAGTTTTTTTTTGTTCCTGTTGTACCTGTTTATAGAAGAATATCGTCGAGTGGGAGAGGAGAGGGGAGGGGAGGAATAGGACAGATGAGGAGAGGAGAGGGGAGGGGAGGAATAGGACAGATGAGGAGAGGAGAGGGGAGGGGAGGGGAGGAATAGGACAGATGAGGAGAGGAGAGGAGGGGGGAGGGGAGGAATAGGACAGATGAGGAGAGGAGAGGGGAGGGGAGGAATAGGACAGATGAGGAGAGGAGAGGGGAGGGGAGGAATAGGACAGATGAGGAGAGGAGAGGGGAGGGGAGGAATAGGACAGATGAGGAGAGGAGAGGGGAGGGGAGGAATAGGACAGATGAGGAGAGGAGAGGGGAGGAGAGACAGATGAGGAGAGAGGAGGGAGGGGAGGAATAGGACAGATGAGGAGAGGAGAGGGGAGGGGAGGGGAGGAGGAGAAGGAGGGGAAGAGACGGTAGGGGGGAAGGGGAGGGAGAAGAGAGGGGGGTGGAATGGAGATGGATGGGAAGGGTGAAGACAGTGGAGGGAAGAAGGGAGAGGAGATGCGAGGGAGAGGACGGAGAAGGAGAGAAAAGAGAGAGAGGAAGGGCGAGAGGCAAGATTTCTTGCCTTAACAGCTAGGTGGCTTCTACCAATACAGGTTGTATCTTCAGCAAAGATTTTACTGTCAACGTTTTTTTTGTTTTGTTACTCTGATATAACAATTAAAAGCTTATTAATGTGTGCATATCCTACAGTGGACTTATTCCGGTATTGTAATATATATCGAAATACATGCAACAGTTCAACACTAACTTCAAGATTGTAGCTATATAGAATAAATCAGCATAAAGGCGTATACTGATCATCGATCTATCACTCATAATATCAATCAATACCTCCCAACAGATACTGCAATTGAATATTTACACACATTTTTGCTTGTAGCTACCATTCTTTGCTTAACATTACAGTGTTAGGAAACTGAAACAGTCGCTGAAATGATCTACCATTGTGCTAAAGTCAATTTTGTCAAAAATTCCTGTAAGTGACGTATTTTTTTCGATGCGGCAGCCATAATTAACTCAATGGATTTAGTTCCCGAGTTTTGCTTTTTATGAACACAAGCTGGATGAAATATATATAACAATGAATTCTTTGTTTAGACGTATTTTATGCGCTGATGATGATTCTGGTTTAATGCATTAAAGTTCACCGTTCGTACGTAAATAATAAATTATCCGCGTTAAATCTGTTTCGTGTGTCTTAAATCACATACAGACCATGATAAACCACGGAAAATAAAGACATATTACTCTGACAACCATTACACTGAAAATGAATTTTTAATTATCTAGCTATATGATTCATTTCCGAATTCGTCTTTTTTACGATAATTACAATGTATCTAGTTATGTGATTCGTTTCAAAATAATAATTACGCTCATTTTTATTATTTTTTCTGTATTACTTAGTTAGCGGAATGTAGTTGAGAAATATTACAAGTATCTGTCACAGCGTCTGATGAATTTTCATTGTCATATGTATTGTATTTTTTTTACTGATAAATAATATCTCTGCGCTGTTTACAAACGCTGAGCTGAATAAGTTATGGTGCATGCAATATGTCTGAAGCCTGGAAACATGTTTTAATACCTTTGTATTGTACTGTACCATGTACAATAAAACAATTTTGTGACCAGAAACAACGACCTTAATATTGATATGGTTTCGTTATCAGGTTTAAATGTAGTGAAGTACAGTGAAAACCCTTTTAACCGGTTCCTGTATAAACCGGTATCTCCTCTAAATCGGCCAAATTTCAGGTACCGACTTCATTACTATATAATTAAAAATCTCCTCTAAACTGGCATCCATTCTAAACCGGCAAAATGACCTGGTCCCGGGCTCGACCAGTTTAGAGGCATTCAACTGTACTGAAAACCGGTCCGATAATGAGTGGTCTTTAAAATGAGGTAGTCGTTATATCGGGGTGGTCGCTAAGCAAGTTTTATCGTACACATATTTGACAAAAAGCGTTTCATATACTGAGGCAGGTGTCATAAATCTCAAGTTTCTATGCAGCCACAACACCAGACACGTATTTTTAACTTGAAGATTTATAATGCTCAGCTATTTAAATGAGATCACAACATTTGCATAAAATTGCTAAACAAGTACGCTATTTTGATGTATATTTGTATTCTGTAAAATATGATGGATATTTACCGGCACTTTTTGAAACGGTAATACGGAGCTCAAAGACCGCATTTCTAGATGTTTTACAATGCCCACAGTCTTATCTTAAACGGAAATCGAATGCTAAGGTTAAAGTACGTATAAAATAAGTGTATAGGGAACAATAAAGACACATGAATGACAACGAAGTAACACATCTTTCACAGCGAATAAAAAAAAGGCGAACACTGAACATGATACGTCATCTCCGAAAGCGTCGTTAACCGATTGTACAGAATTTTATGAATCAACTTGTGATACTTTTATGAACTTCATAAAATGTAGATGAAATTGTCCAATATAACAATATGGTGAGATAATTAGCACCAAGAAGGCATAAATCACCGTACGTACGCTGCATTAACTCAACCCTTAGTCGGTGAATTTACAACTTGGATTCTGTACAGTGGGTTCTAGCAGCGAAGGTTTAATTTTTTGCTGTATGGGCGTTTTGTTGTTGTTTCGCTATTTCAAAACTCTCGCTTATATAATTCATTGATGATATCATAATTTATCACCGTAGTCCAATTACTACAAGGAACTAATTTCACATTCACACCCATAATCTATATTAACTTAGGGGTTTAATGTTTTTCCGCCAATTCATGACATCATCAATTCCAAAATACATAAAAAGCGCTAAATTCTTGCACCGCAGAGATAACCCGCTATGCAATATACAGTAAAACGCCATCTATCGTTCACCACAATAGTACGGCGACTTCATTGTAACGGCCTCTGCACAGCTTTCAATATTTACAATCATTACATTTATTATATTTATATTATATAATTTAGTTTGTTTTTTTTCTACATGATACTTAGACCATTTCAATATCAAAATAGGCATTACGGATCCTAAATTAATATTGAGGCTTTATTTAACTAGAGCCAACCATTTAAACTTTATGAAAACACGGCTTCCCAAACCTAAGTACATATATAATCCATCTATTATCATGCTCCAATATATCTAAACAAAAAATAGTTCCTTTTATGTTCAATAATATTTTACTTTTTCGAGTCTTACGCAATAAATCAGACAGTCACGCAGTACATACATGGGTACGTTCTATTTTTTCTCTGACGTTTAAACGACGCACTAACAGGCTCATTTGGCGAGTTTTCCAACTATAACGATGGAGGAAGACCCCATCTGTACATCTGGGTAGAACCACCGGTCTGCCATAAGGTAACTACATAGCTTCCTTATATGTGATTTTTCCTGGTTCCGGGTTGGATTCAAACTCCCAGCGGTGTGGCGGCTGGTGCCTTAACGCTCTAATTATTAAGCTAGTCGGGCGGTCCGAAACGTAGAAATGGACAGATGTATTACGAATTCGTTAAATCACGAACTGACAAAATCGGTAACAAATTAAACTTAAAAGTTCAGCCTGAGTCACCTAAAGGTCGCCATTTTAAAGGACAAGTTTAAAGTTTATCGTACTGGATTAAATTCTATGTCTTGTCACCGTCCTGTAGTCATTGAACGTAAAGGTCGTTGACTCTTGATCGAGAGTACGAAACACCACTGTTTTCTCATGGTTAGTACTTTTCGTGAACTGTCTACTTCTGACCAGAATAAACTTTTATAACAAAGTTATTGATCAGACAATTCGCTTTTTTAACACAAATACGATTGTTGTATTCATCCGCACTATAGTCTGATTGGTCAATGAAAAAAACAATACATTTTGATTGGTTAAACCATTGACCTATGAACTTTAACCGCCATCATTTTGCATTGGATGCACTAAGCTGTTGCTATGAAAAAATACCTCGGGCATTGTGAATAAAGAATTCCTATAAAAAGGATCATAATTGGGTGTGGTACTGTTCTGCATATCGTCATTAAATGTACATCATTCACAGAATGTTTCGGCGTTTATTCATTTTAACTCGCTAACACGATTTTGATATCTCATTTTTACGGACAATTTTACTAAGTACATGTATACGTAATTTGAATTGGTTACTCATACTGGTAATATCTTATTCTTGTGATGAAAACTATTATAAGCGCATAAATTTTCTTCAAACATGGTTCACTTGTAATTTGCAGATCGTTTCATTCACCATATTAATGTTGTATTTAATCTATTTTATACACGTATGGGTGTAAGCTGCAACGTCTTTGCTATTGTGCTCACCACATGAGCTTGTGCGACTTCAAAGCGGTCGTTTATCCAGACGGTCGACAAAAACGCCATCATTTGATTTCTTATTATTCCGAACGGGGCAAATGACAGCATGGTGGCAGGCGGGAACACACATATATGACACTTACTCATTTTAAAGACGAAACTCTTATGGTAACAAAATTTTAAAGAAGTGAAGTAATTACATATTTAAATACGTCATATTATAGTGACTGAATGAAAGAACTTATTAAAATGCACATTGCTGGAAATCCAAATTGTCATGATGAATGATGGGCGAGTTTAGAACCACTGCCATGAATGCACGGACTACTTTCGACGTCACATGCTTGTTTGTGTTAATCGCGCATGAACATAAAAGTATAGCAATAAATATGGACAATTACAAATGTTTTTTAGGACAAACGTGGCGAGGAATATCTTAAAATACTGTAATTGAAGGTTTAAACCACGGGGCATCTAATGATCAATTTGCTTTCGGCGTTGAACAAGCTAACTACGTGTTATATGCATAGAAACGCAATGGTTCATCCATGGAAAATATGGCTGGAATGCAAATTTAGTACACGCTTTCATAGAACACAGACTGGTCCGTTTCGTATTTATGATCAACAAAGTACGCGTCATCAAGCGTTCAACAATTAATGTATTCAATTTCATTACAATTACACAAATGTATATCAATTACGACGTAGATATGCAGACCATGCCTTATTTATCCACGCAGAAAATTTCTCTTCAACTTCCCCAATCGTTTGCCTTCAAAAAAGTCCAACTACCGTACATTGTAATTCAATATTTAACAAAAATATTAAAGGTAATCACTATGCAAGCCAGTTTATGAGCGCTAATAGTCATATTGTATCATACAGTAGCCGGTGAAATAGTTAGTAATAAGAATTAAAACAAGATATATTTTTGAACTTACAGTAAAACCTCACATAGCGACCACTTCAATATTACGATCACCTTGTTATATAACGACCACTTATTTTCGGACCGGCTTTCAATAAATCTCCTAAAACTCAACTTGATAATGAGACTACCTCACTATAACGACCGATTTTCGGGTCCCGAAAGTGGTCTCAATGTTGAAGGTTGTACTGTATTTCGTTTAGGGTAAAACAATATAGTGATGTTTACGGTCCCCCGACCGACCATATTCTTTAGCGCCGACATTAATTGCTTCACCATCTAAATGAAGAGAATATGGGAGAATACTGCACCTTATACATTTTCACACAAAATCCATTTATAATGTCATAGGTTTCCATGATAGAAAATGATTTACCGTGAGGTTTTTCAAAAACACTGAGAACGCATAGAGTTATCACCCCTTTTAGTGTGCATTGAAGTCTATTGGAGCAGCCATTTTTTGCAAAAACATGCAAAAACACAAAACCAATCTAATTTGATAAAGAAAAAAAATAGGTCATCGAGAAATATTTTCAGAAATTAACATTTTTCTATTTTTCAACAAGGGCAATAACTATTACAAAATATCCAAAATGTGTCGTAGAATAAATTGAAGTATCTAGGGTAACTATCAATGAAATTATGATAATTGGGCAATATTATTTTTATAATATTACAGTTGAGAGTAGCATTGAGCAGATACATAGAATTAGTACAGTATTATGTATGGTTATAATACCTGTATACAATTATCGACAAAATACTTGGGGCGTACCGAGAATTCATTATTGTGTCACCAGATAAAACTAATTAAGTGGGCATGGTATGTTTACATTAGTCGCTCGCCGCTGTGAGTTCCGATCCCACTCGGGACCGAAAAAATCACATGTGAGGAAGTTGTCCCGCT
Organism: Lutraria rhynchaena; assembly: GCA_008271625.1. Classification (NCBI taxonomy): domain Eukaryota; kingdom Metazoa; phylum Mollusca; class Bivalvia; order Venerida; family Mactridae; genus Lutraria; species Lutraria rhynchaena. The sequence continues at coordinate 1,411,745 of VIBL01000108.1, read as the reverse complement.
AACTGTGGTTCTACCCGAACTTTTGTCTGGGGTCTTCTCCCCCCCCCCCCCCCCGTTAAAGTTGGAAAAGTCGCCAAATGACCCATGCTATTGGTGCAACGTTAAACCCCAATGCAAAACAGCAGGATTTGTTCGTTCTACATCAACCTTGGTTCAATACACTAACATCACTTATGACTTTTGGTTAACGTTGACCATGAGGTAAAAGGAATGGAGAATCTGGGTGTCAGATTTCCGAGTCGTCTATTATTTGATATGATACTGAACGCAGATTTCGGAATACTTTCGACTTCATGGTTGAGAAAATTTCAATACCAGCCTATGAAGCCGTTCCCAGGTAATCAAGTTCTCGTATTTCTCACCTGTAAATTCCTTTCATCAAAATATTTTTACTGTCAACTTTGAAAATAAATATATCGACACTACGCCCGTACTAAACATACATTATACTCATGTAAAATACAGCGATTCGTGATAAAGAATGTACTCAATATAACGATTTGATACACTTTAATTCGCAAAATGCCATCTCTTATTAACAATGTTTCATTTCATCCCAGTTTATCAGGTCGATATTGTAGCAATCACGCAAGGAAGGCAAATGCATGAGCAGTTACCGTAAAAATTGCTCCAACTTCAATGTACATGTATATTTTTAATCGAGTGCTCTGTCACGTGACGTGTGAATTAATGGGCAAAGTGTTATCGATATCAACTTACATGTCATTATTACACGACTTAACGAACCCGAAATCCGCTGTCATAACGCTCTGCTTATTGTTCTATGCGGCCTCGAATGTAAAAAAGAATCAGCATTGCAATACAAAAAAAAACATTTCAAGCATTGGTAGTACCAATACAGTAAAACCTCACCATATGACCACCTCAACAATGTGACAACTTCATTACAACGACCACTTACTTTCGGACCAGTTTTCAATATTTCCTCTCTATTTCAACTCGATAATGCGACCACCTGGATAATATGACAATTTTTCAGGTTCTAAAGGTGGTCTTAGTAACGCGGTTTTACTGTATATGGCCATAAAACCTACATTCCATTGAAAGTTTCAGTAATATTTAATCATATGTTTATGATAAATTACTAAAGCTTTAAGCGACGGATTTTATAAAAAATGTTTATGTTTATTCATGAAAATTTAGTTTTCTCATGTCATAGATTTTGCAGATTAAATCTGTGCATCTATTACACCATAAAATGTTCATCATTCATTTTGCGACAAAATTATATTTATCGCGACAAACTATTCACGATCAGAATGTTTTGTAAAATATAAACTTTAATTGTCATATTAAATGTCAATTTAATACCAAAAGCATTAATATTACTTTAGTTTTACGTAAAAAACGCCATCTTCATATCGGTAGCGTATTTAGGAATGTTGAATCAAAACACACACATTTTATATCGCAAATACTGTAATAAAATCATTAAATAACTGCACACTGACAGTTTGCTGATTTGTTTGAGCCTTAAGAAGAGCTTTTGAAGTAATGAAACAGAGAAATAAAACGGTGCGAGTTATTTTAATTAAAAAACTTATACACAAAGGTATTGTTCGACCGGAGAGACAGAACACCAAGCCGACAGAATGTCAATGGTCATGATGAAATTTGCTATAAAATTAAAGAAAAAAAATAGGTGACACTAGCAGAGAATACGAATTCATTGTTTCAAGTCCCTTTCATTAATACGGCCAGAAACAAAAGTCATGTTTTTTCATTTGAAAATAAATAGGGTAAGTAAATGTATATCGCATTTTTTTTTTCATTTCTACATGTATTTTTTATCATAACATACTTTCCATATTTTGGAGGTACGATTCGTCCCAATATTTTCGTACTTTGGATTTTGCTATTAGGGGCTTTAGGAAACTTTAGGATTAGCACCAAAAATAGGGTATGTCGGGTAACCGAAAAGTTTTTCAAGCCTAGGGTTTCTATATTTTCTGGTCGGCGTTTTAAAACTTATCCACCAGGGCCAAATGCTCGTGTCTGTTAAATTATCGTTGAAAAACTTATTCTTAAAATCGATTGCTTGTTATTGAATAGGGCGTTATATTTCTACAAAAGTATTTCAAAAACTTCACGCCAATTATCATTGAGCATTGTTTGGACTCGGGAGGGATGATGGAACAAGATCTCAAAATACTTTGGTTTAAATCATTTAATGATTTCTAAAATTTGAACCAAACTGCAAAGAAAATGTTTTGAACTCAACAGCCCCGTTACTAATACAAAAGATTATTTAGAATTTTTAAGGAAAAGCAGAACGGTCACTGCATCTGACCATAGTAGTCAATACAACGGAATGTCAAAGAAAGGTCACTACATGTAGTTTGAAATCAGTGTAAGGTACAGTAAGACACAGTTATGATGAATTCTTGGGGAACCGATTAATTTGTATCTATATCTAACTGTCTTCATTACATTAAAAGAAAGAAAAACTAAGCATAGGAAGGATTGTTCCGATTCTTCACAATTCGTAATAGCCGATTCATCATTATAATCGACTTTACGACAACCGTGTTCTGCCCTGACTTTATATTGAATGGGGTAATCTATAGAATTAAGGAGATGCAAATCAGATTTTCTACGAGGGATAAGGAAAATAATGTCGCAGCCAACCACGTGATCATGTGACGTAGCGGTCAACCACGTGATCATGTGAAAAAGTTCAGCACCGCGGTTTGTTTGGAATAATTGGCTGGTACTTACATAGAACAAAATTACTACGAAAACTGGATAATCTACGATTAAAATAATTTTGAAAACAGGGGTAAAACCCGATAAATCTATCAATTTTTTTTTACTTCAAAGTAGTCAATGAGGTGAACAAGGGTAATATTCAAATGAAATATTTAAAGAAGGAATGAAGACCAAAAGGTTGTTTGCTTCACGACTGAGTCACGTTTTAAGACTTAACCTTAAACTTTTAACCGACATGTTATTTTGTTAGTGCATGTGTACTGACGAGGATACCAAACTATATTAACACCTGTACATAAAGACGACCATAGAGGCTTACATATGGGAAGTGGGTTTATTCACAGGAGGCCATAAGTGGACGTTTGAATGTGAGACACCGATCTCAAGTTTTATAACCTCGGTCCCTGATGCTAGAAAGTTTTCTATTTTCTTTTTTAACTTTCTAAAGATATTTTATATTAGATACTAATTGGTTCCTTGGTGAAACTTGATTTCATTAGACAAATGAATCATAAAAGCGAAAATTCATACAATAAAACCTCGACATTTAGACCGTCATTGGTACCAAAAAAGTAACGATCGTTAAATTTATGTGGTCCGCACTATCAAGTTGAAACATGGAGGAAACATTGCCCCAAAATACAGATAGAACCACCGACCCTTCCGTAACCTTTTTTCATCGGGTTGAACGCCGTTTTTAAGTTATATATGGCGGTCGGTTCACCTAACCAGTTTTCCTGGACTGTACACTAACCAGTATTAACTTACTCTTCCACAAGGAGCCGGCAAAGTCTCTATATAAGGAGGAAAATCAACATTTTTGTCAATTTTTCATAAAACGATATGACCTGCCGCGACCGGGATTTGAACCCGAATCGCCGGGTTACGAGTCCAGCTTACTAACCACTGGACCACGGCCGCGGCCTCTCCATAACCTAGCTCGATAGCTTCCTCATGCGTGAAATTTGTGGGTGACTTGTGGTTGCAAGTCCCAGACAATAACTCGGTGACCCCAAAAGATGGTCTTAACATAATAGTGCTGGATATTATTTACACGATCATGCATATAATGTTACCGAATGACTTTGTACATCAGAGAACTTCTATTACATGTTCAGATCACCCATCTTCCTTAAACGCGACTAACATTACACGTGATATTAATTTCATAATACATATGTAATGGTAATAATTGTACGCACCAAAATTACGTTACATAAGACAGGTACAACAATCATGTTCTCACGCAATTGCTTATGGCGAAATCATGTTCAATCCAATTGTTGTTGTTTTTTTAATAATTAAACAGATGATAAATACATTAATTTTTGTTAAACATGTTTAATCAGAAAATCTAGCAAATAATGCGTCTCCATGGGCAGTATACAAAATGCAAATAACGCGGTAAGACTTGTCGCAAAAGTAATTGTCTACATATTCAAATTTTAATATGAGAATGAAAGTTCCGCTTGAATGCATGAACTCAAAATCATAGTTATCATACCATTCATCTATTTTTACTTGATTATATCTTGCAGTGTAGCTAATTTGAAATATTTAATGTTTGAACATTACTCATAACTATTTTAATCAAGTTTTCGAAGCAATATGCAAGTCATTAAATGGATGTGTTTGATTCAAAATGTGATCATATCCTAAAATGTTCACATTTAATCGAATAACTGTCAATCTGAGATTTGTACCCAGGGCTCGCACTCACAAACCTGGATACTACAGACCTAGCGCTCTATCAAATGCGTTTAACGGGCAGGCTGTTCAATAGAAATTTGAATAATCATAGACGGTTAATGTATGTTAGCAGGTGGCGGAAGTCAAGATTTGTGATATTGTTAATAAAACCAGAAGTTAAACAACAGGCCTGCAATCAGTACTTCTGCAGTCTGCTGACGGATGTAAAATAACCCAAAATATAAACTTAATCAAAACGATATACAGAGATGGCATCATGTTTTATAGATCTAAGCTAGCTGAAAATAGAATGATACGTCCAGTAAATAAAAACTCTAAACTCTCTAATCCATAAAGAAAAAAACAGTTTTTTGTAGTGAATGTTTTTGGGGATATTGTCATTAACTGCTAACGCGTACAGTTAAACCTGTGAACAAACGCCACTCCTGGGAAAAACAAATGTGTGGCCTTTATTGACAGGCGGCCTTTATTCGGAGGTCAGTTTGTTCAAAATAATCAGTGACGATTTTTCAAAGAATGGCCTTTATACACAGGGTGGTCTTTATTCGGAGGTGGCTGCAAACACAGGTTTGACTGTACATGTCTTTAATGTATACCACTCAGTTGGAAAGACGTTTAAGCTCAAAAAGTACTTTATTTGTGTCGCAATGATGAAGACTGGAGAAGCAGGTAGTTTACAAATATATTACAGAGTACAGCTGGTCGTAAAATGACTTAAATATTAGCTAAGATATTAATACGACACCGAAGTTCACATTCATAGAACGAGTGATTTAGCCACAGTCGATGATATATGGAATGACCCCTTTCTATGGAAAAACAAGCAGGGCGCTCCGTGGTCGAGTGGAAATGGTTTCCAACTTTCTATCACTGCACCCCACCCAGAACAAAATTTCACAGGTGATGAAGTGATCTGACTAGTTTACGGAAGGTCGATGGTTCTATCAAGGTGTAATCCTGGGGTCTTCCTCTACAGTTAAAGCTGGAAAAATCACCAGATGACCCAGACTGTTAGGGCGACGTTAAACTCCAGTGAAAAAAAGAAAAACAAGTACTTTTGTGATTTTTTTCTCGTTTGTAATATAGCCGTGAAATCATTGCGAAAGTATGTAGATGACACTTTGAACAATGATATGTTTTAAGTACATATACACGGTACATGTAGTTACATAAACCAAAGACGCAAGGAATCTCCAAAATGAGAAATCAGCCAATCGTGACAATTTTTTTCTACCAAATTCAAAGCGTGCAACTCTATCCCTTACATAAATAAAACATTTTACGACGACAATTATCGAAAACTATAAAGAAAACATGTCAGCAAATGGCAAAAATTTCGAAATGCCAGCAATTTTTCGCTCCCCCTTTTTTCTATATAATTGTGGCCATAGACTAAAAACTACTGAACTTTGTATAAGGTTTATTGCATTGTATGTGATCTTTAGAGCATTTTATCGTGTCGTGTACTATTTTCCACAATTTATCAAAAAGATGTAACTGATCACTGAGTGTTGAATGTTTAGTGAAGTGAAGCAAAACAAGCGTTTGTATGCGTCATTTTTACAAAAAATGACTACTTTAAAAAGGGGCAACCTGTTGACAAACAGGATCAAAGTTTCGTTGTTGACGCTCTATTTTGATAATATATGGCAGGAATAAATTGTCTTGATAATAAAAAATACGTTGCCAGTGATTTAAATAGATTATGCTATAAAATGTTGCTGCAAGACTGTATGATCACGGTTTGATAATTTTCGTCAAAGTATAGTTGTTCGCGCTTGATTGAGAATGTAAGATTAACCACGCCCTCACTGTGCAATCTACCCCAGGCACACACCTGGGTAGAACAATCAACCTTCTATAGACTAACTTGACAGCCTCTTCACGTGTGAAATTTGTCTGTTGGGTTCGAACTCGTGCTAAAGTGGAACTAATAACTATCAGCTAAAGCCATTATACACATTATGTGTATGTATATGTATTATGTGTATAATGGTCTCATCTATCAGTCAGAAACCATAACCACACGACCACGGAGGTCTCTAGTGTAAAATCAGTTGCGTGGTATTTATTTTTCAAAATGGCTTCTTGGCAAAATCTTTTAGAGATTCAGCCATTTTTTTCAAAGATCTTTAAGCACAGAAATATGTCTCACTGTGCAAAAGTATCCAGAGCCAAAGACCACAACCATTCGACCAAGGGGGACCTCACTTAATATACATTGTGCCTTTATGAATTTAGCACAGCCTCCGACAAACTTGTTTTGCATTGTCTAATAAAGACATCAACGTAACTTTTCAGTTATTTTCTTATCTGTATCCAAAGACCTATGCTATATAATCTTTGTTGTATCGGAGTGTATCTCAGTTATATGATATTTGGTATGCGCGAAACAATACCCATGAAAAAGTTTGCTTACTTAATTTCAGACCAATCCGAGGTCAATTGCCCGCCAGAGAAAGGAAAAATACGGTTTTAAATTTCTTTTTCGGACGAGTTTACGCTTATTATTATTCTGTCTCGATGGCTGCGTCTGGTACCCCGCCCAACTAAGTGGAAAGTATAAACAGACCTGGAGACGTTTGGGCAAGAATAGCGCCCTCTGGCGTTATCGTGGTATCAATAAACAAGAGTGATGATAAATTTAATGATATTATCTTTCATAAATAGCATCATCCGAAAAGTCCAACATGCCCCGAGGCAAGATGCAGCATATATGTACACAAATATATGTATAAACACATGTCTTCAGATTCCATTAACGATAAACATATATCGATCAATACGCTGCATATTTTATTGGCAATCTTAGCGCGAGATAGTGTCGATACGAATCTGAAACTGCATTCTATTATTCAACAGCGTTGAACACACAACACACAATACAAATGGCATTTTAAATATACCGTATTACTCAACTGATGCATGAAGGACGGACAAAAGTACAAAAAGAATTTAAAATAATGATAAAAGTTCATGTTTTCGTAAGTAAGAAAACAGCGTGTCGAACTTCCGGTTTATTGCGCAATACCTCTTATGTCATAAGGTAAATCTATTGAATTCATGATGTATTGTTAATACAAAGAATGGCCAGTATATCAAATATCAAACAATAATAATAATAATTGTGATGTATATTCACAAATATTTTTATACAACAACAGTTGTTCGATGTTTCTTTTATTGTGTAATGATGTAAAAATATCGCCATTGTTAAACTCCATTAAATCATTTAAACAGTTATTACGCGTACACATCATTCATATATTCACAATATATTCACAAAAACATTATTTCCATTATCGTATCATGATTAATTAATTATACGCATGCGCGTAAGTACAAGAACAGTTGTTAGTAACGGTAAAACCTCGATATTGAGACCCGCTTCGAACCCGCAAAGTCGGTCGTAATAGAAGTGGTCCTATTATCATGTTGAGTTTTAAAGGAGTTATTGAAAGCCAGTCCAAAAAAGTGTTTGTCATAACAAAAAGGTCGTATTATTGAGGTGGTCGCTAAGTCAGGTTTTACGGTAGTTTCATTCACCTAAACCGGGAACTACACTCCCTGGCATCAATACAACGAATGGACCATTTAACAAAACATCGTTGTACCCAGAAGAAAATTAATTACATACAGTCAAGCCTGTGTTAGCGGTCACCTCCGAGCAAAGACCTGCCTGTGAATAAAGGCCATTCTTTGAAACACCATAACTGATTATTTAAAACAAATTGGCCTCCAAATAAAGGCCACCTGTCAATAAAGGTCACATTTTGTCTTTCCCAAGGGTGGCCTTTGTTCACATGTTGGACTGTATACAATATGCACGATCGAACAGACAAATCTAACTTCCTTCTTGTCTCAGAAAAAAATCCCTCTACATATTTAACTATTCATTACACTGCACGGGAATCAATTTTGAGGCGTAAACATGGTCTGCTTCATATTTTTCATGTCCGCATTGAAATTTACTAACCGTGAAGTTTAATAGCATTTTTTTTTAAAAAAACGTTGAAAAGAATTTGGGTAGCATACCACGCATACTAATTTCATAGTAAAAATGAAGCCGTGTTTCAACAGTTATACAAATAACGGATATTTTACAAATAAGACTTATTGAGAATGTAACTCAATCCACGGTCCAGTGCAAATCAAATAATATACTTATTGTATCTAAAAACAACAAAAGTTTAAATACACATTTAGTGGTTTCTTTCAGCTACGTGTTCATGTCAGGTAAATATCCTGTGTTAATTGATTATATTTAATCGCTCTAGTGAATTGCATTTACGTTGAAAGAAAAAAAATCAACAGTGAATAATTGTTGATCGCGATTAAATCATTTTTCATGTCGTACGCGACCGAATAATTTATCGGGAGTTCCATTAGCACGGAGTTACAATTTCATATAAGATTGTTAAACTTACATAATTACATACTCCCGTTTTATTTTTCATTATTGTTTTAAGATTAACACATACACAATTACACATGCCTAGATCTCATCGTGTAACAACTTTGATTTATTGTTTAATTTTACAACAAACGCACACGCGTATTAATTTACCTAATGAACTTCATTTTAATTTATCATTTAAACACTTTTGAATTTGTTATACATAGGCTGGAATGCAATAACATATATACATAGCGTTAACTCGAACGTCGTTCGTTTAATTAACAAATCATTGGATTAATCAACGATTGGGCTTTAATTACTCTAAATATTAGCCGATCAAAACATTAATAGTACACGATCGCATTCGTTATGTAAACAAAAGAATTAAACTAACCTGGGAATTCACAGACTGTGCTACAAATAACACGAGGCAAATCGCAGATGACACCCGCATCGTCACCATACTTTCAGTCTTAATGTCAAAACTTTGTACACGTTTTTTAGAGTTCCATTGACTTTAGTGAGAAATAAGTCCAAAATTTAACGCATATGATAAGACACCGCTTTTTATTCAAGGCGTGGTCAATGCTGCGAAGCTTCTGCTGTCCAGGTTCGGCCGTGTCGCACAAAAATGTCCACTTTAAATGCTAAAATCGATGGTCGCACCTTCTAAGAAATGGCAGTGAATCGAAAGGGTGACGCCTGTAGGTCAGGCACGGAAAAAATCCTGGACTATCCTACGGCAAAAATCAGTGTCACACCGCTGTTAAAACAACCGAACAAGTCACTGTATACAATTTTAAACCACTATACTGAAACTACGGTTGAACGCTCCGTTGGGATTCTCAATGAATTAAAATAGCGCACATTTCACGGTGTTAACCATGTGTACAAAAATAGTCTTGTTTGACAAGTATTACACACAGTTTGTATAGGATAGTTTTATATTGATCCGTATGGTCTCAATACGAACAAACAATCAAAAACTCGGTCGATTTAAGTCTACAAGAGTAGCGGCCCCGCGGTAAGCTTCTTACAAGGTGAGAAGACGACATAGATAGATAGAAACTCGTATAAACGAATCAAGAAAAATGGAAGTTTAATATAATTCAGATCTTTCAGTCACTGTTCAAAAATCCTTGCATGTAAAAGTCAACCAATGAATTTTTTTTTACAACGAGGTCACCTTTAACTCTTTGCCTCATAATTATTGTTATCTTTATTATTTTGACGCGCGCTGCGTGACCATTAGTTTTCTTGCCCATAAAACACCACCAAATATTGCCTCATAAGCATATTGTAGACTCTTCCAAATTCAAAGCTAAAACATCGATTTGGGTTATTTCTTTGTGACAGATTTGAATTTGGAAGAGTCCAAAATATGCTTATGAGGCAAAGGGTTAAATTCCGGATAGTTTAAGGAACAGACCTAATTTATTATCAGCCTTTAAACAAACAAAATACACTCGACCTTTAAGTAGTACATGCTGGAGAGCGAACGGACGCTGCACGAAATTCTCGAGCGATACGTGCTTGTAATGAAATATAATTTAGTCTACTGCACCTACAAACACACAATTTAGTCGATATTATATTTTTCATACACAGTAACCATTTTATTTATAGGTCTGTAAATAAATCCTTATTTAAATCAGACCGGAATATAAATTCTTTCAAAAAAAGAATATACAGTGATCATAAATCGTTAAGTGTTTAAGTTTTAAGGGGAAACAACTCCAGATTGATAACAGCAAATCATGGTAATGTTTCTTTTCGCTGGGTTTTAACATCGCAGCAACAGCTATTTGCCATTTGGCGACTTTTCCAGCCTTAACGGCGGATGAAGACTCAGGGGTACATCTGGATAGAACCAGCGACCTTCCGTAAACTTTCTCTCGTGTGAAATTTGTCCTTGAACACCATCATTAACAACAATAGCAGCAGCAACAACTACAACATCATCATCACTTTCACTACCACAACCAGTATTTATGCGCTTCTTTCGATGGTCAAACATAAATAATTCATACAAAATACACGAAAACCAATTCAGTAAAAAATAGATAAGATTGGATGTAGATAACGGATAGTCACGTGATGGTGTATTGTGTTTGCGCCTGAAAGTCTTCCAATGTTCCTTCTTAGCTGTTTCTGTTACCTGTTTCTTTGCTTGGGGCAGTTGCTTTCCTGTTTTTTTTTTGTATTTTTTTTCATTTGGTTTAATGCCGATGTTCAACAATTTTCAGTTATATACCACAGGCATTAGTAACGGACCTGCGATGGTAAAAAATGCAATAAATTCTTCATAAAAAATAACTTAACCCAAAATTACAATAAATGAAAAAAACTTTGTGCACAGAATTCGACCCGTTCAACTGTCATATACTAATAGAAGGCATAACAAAAAGCCAACAACTTTGACATTTTAGTCAAATTTTCGTAAAAGGGTATGAGGGATTTGAACCCGAATCAGAAGGTTACAAGTCCAGCGCACTAACCAATGGAACGTGGTTGTGGCTTTCAAATATTATGAATAAAATAAAACTTACTGATACTAAACAAGCTTGGCAGCACCAAAAATATAGTATTTGCACAGTATTCACCAGACCTGGCTTCTAGCATACTTTTGTATATAAATAACCTGAGTCATTATGATAATATTATTTTACCCGTAAATAATTTCGGAATTATAAAAGTGAAATATGAAGCGCTAAACGCATTAATTTATTTTAGCCAAATATGTGTTTATAAAATTGGTCCCAGTTACAATAAACTATAAATATAGCGTAATTTTGATTCTTCTTTTGTTGATCATAACAATTGGTTTTATTATAAACACGTTTTTGTTGTATACAGTATGCATATTATATGCCAGTAGTATACGGCGATACCGTGGTACCACGGTTTTTCATTTTTTTGACTTATGGTACCACATTTCCCTCACTATGGGCGATACTCTGGTACCAAATTTTCGGAAAATGAGGTCAAAATGTGTTGAAAAAAGGGGTGAAATTGTGAAAATTTGGCCAATGTTTTGTTTTCTTCTGGTACCCATTTTGGATAGGTGGGGGTACCTCATTTTGTGTTTTTGGGTACCATTTTTTGAATTGTGTTTTTTGAATTTGAATTTTCAATTTGTTTGGTGTGGGATTTTGTTTTTTAGACACAAAATAAAGACAATTTGACCCAAGTCAATTTCTCAAAAAACATGGTGGCCCTGAAAAGGGCCGTTGGTGGTTTTATCAGTTTGATCAGTGACTTATTTCTTCATGACTTTACCATAAATACCCCGACCATGGTCAGTTTTCTTTTTCTCAGGTTTCTTTGGTTCTGTGGTCTCATGTTTACGTTTTTTAGAGTCTTTTTTCTCCTCTGTTTTTTGGGGCTCTTGGCTATCCCATTTGTCAGTCACAAAGTGTACAGGCACAATCAGTTTGTCTGTTTTTAACTCGATTTCACGACGGAGTTGCATGACTTGCTTTAGCTGTCTTATTTCTCCCCTGATTCCTTTGAGTTCTTGTAGCATAGCCATCTCTGTAGTCGGTGGATTAGGCTGTCCATGAGTCTGTCCATTCACCACGGACTGTACTGGCTGTACATTCCCCTGTAGATTCGGCTGATTGTATTGGAGTTGACTGTACTGTGGTTGACTGTACTGTGGCTGGTTAGTGCCATACACTGGTCCAACAGCATTTTGACCTATCAACTCAGACGATTCTAACGCTTCTTTCAGAATGTCATACGGCATGTTGTATGTCTCCATGTTAAATAATAAATAATGGCTCTGCGCCTGACAATTTATACGACAAGCGCGAACCTTTGTGAGAACATGTTAAATGACGTCACGTCATTTTTTGTTCGCTAGTGTTTGTGTTAGTTTTTGTGTTTGTTTTGTGTTTCTTAACTCCTAATAACAACAAAATAAAAACCCAAGGATCATAGTAAGCCTACAGAATAAACGCAATCATAGCCAACCAACAAAAATATACAGTCACAGTAAAAATTGTGAGTCAAAAAATAAAATAATCACAGCAAAACGTACAGAAAATACACGATCACAGCCAAAAAATGCTGGTAAAACAAAAACACACGATCACAGCCAGCCTACAGAATACATACAATCACAGCCAAATAATGCTAGTAAAAATAACATAATCATAGCAAAAAAAACTTACAGAAAATACACGATCACAGCCAAAAATGCTGATATACAAAAACACACGATCACAGCCAGCTTACAGAATACATATAATCACAGCAAAAACGTACAAAAAAATACACGATCACAGCCAAAATGCTGGAGCCCAAAAAACACACGATCACAGCCAGCTTACAGAATAAAACATAATCATAACCAACCTACAAAAACTATACAGACAAAAAAATGCAGTGTGACTTTTTTTTATATTTGTTTTTTTCAATTTTCAATTTTGTTATTTGTTTGTGTGTGGGGGATTTTTGTTTTTTAGAAACAAAGACAATTTGGCACAAGTCAATTTCGCAAAAATATGGTGGCCCTGAAAAGGGCCATTTTTTGGGTAGAGTGACCTAATGATGTTGGCCACATCTACCCATACAAGCGGGACACCACTTGTCCCACTTTCTAAAATCTCTCTCTGTGGCGGTGGAAGCCAACCTGAAAGGAGGCTCATCATCCTCCTCCCAGTTTTCAGCTGGGGTGGATTCCTGGGGGTGATCCCCCCAGTCCTCTTCCCCAGAACTGACCACCACCACCTCCTCCGCAAACCCCTCCGTCTTCTTTGCCTCCCGCAACTCTTTCACCTCAAGACGCAGCTCCTCTAACTGCATCTCAAGCTGCTCTATGTAGAGCCCTAAGGAGGCGTACGTTTCTTTGATGAGTTTTAGTGTACGCTGAGACATGCTGAGTGAATGAAATGACATGACGCAAATGCATTGACTTTTTATACGGCAAGCGCGAACCTGTGTGAGAACATGTTAAATGACGTCACGTCATTTTTGTGTTTGTGTTTTGTTCAATTCTAATATCAAGAAAAAAAATCGGATTGACCTACTTTTTTATAAATTTACCGGATTGACCTACTTTTTGTGTATATAAACGTATGTGTCTGTGTGTTCTACATTCAATCCAAAAACATGGGAAATTGTTTACGTGCCCCTGAAGAAATCTTTGTAGAGGAAGATAGTGTACCTATCAAGATGGGGAATTTATATCCGGATCTCTCCATCTATTATGATGATGAGTTACGCGCCAATTATTGGCGCTATTTGTATTTAGCTGAAGCTAAATATTGAATACATTTCAACGGCCCTTTTTAGGGCCACCATATATTTAAGATAAGTTTTACTGTCTCTACAACAAAAACTATTTTTTTCATTGTTTTTATTTTTACAACAAAATCACTTACAATCAGCAAAAACAAAATAACTTACAATAATACAAAAATCACAAAGTAACTTACAAATACTGTCACAATTTAAGAACTATTCAAGAACACTGTCCAACACATCAAATGTTCCAACACATCAAATGTTCATATCGTCCATTTTCTTTTTGTCTTCTCTCTTTTTGTATTTTCGTTTCTTTTGCGGTGGATCCATTTGGTTGGCTGAGTCAACAATGAATTGATCACTCATTCCTTGCGGTGGTACTTGAGGGTTCTTTTGTGGACAGTTCGCTGCGAAATGTCCGTTTTCATGACAATGAAAACATTCATCTTTACCTACTTTTTCTGAACACGTAGTCGCATAATGTCCTTTCTTTCCACAACGATAACATTGTATATGATCCCATGTGACATGTTTCTGCTCACAAAGTTGATCCACTATATTGTTTAACTCTTTTATTTTTTTCTTTAATGAATACATCAAAGAAGATTGTTGATAAATGCTATTATTATCGTCAGCTTTTTCCATTCTTGGATCGTTGTAGCTCATATTGTGAGTGACTAGAATGACTAGAATGGTGTGGCGCAGTCCCTTTTATAAGATGTGAGTGACCTTGAATGCGACCTTGAAGGTAACCTTGAAACATGTTATGAATACGACCTTGAATATATTCTGAATATGACCTTGAATATATTATGAATACGACCTTGAACATCATATCTAAAAGAGGAGTGTGAAGGACTATAGGATTCATAATCATGTCAGACACCGACAGTGACAGCCATGAGCCTCCAGCCAAACGAACAAAGTTGGAGCATGTACGAGAGTATTATCAAATACAGTCTCGTATGGAAAGAAAATCAAGGAAATTCAAGATGCAGTCTAGAGTGTATGATGTGACATTTCAACCGTACGATCGGTCGTTTGAATTTACAAACCGGCTGTTTCATGATATGATGAATCAACTTTATCGGACATGTCAAGTAAGATCTAATGATAGAGTTCGTGTATCCATACAGCATCCTCATTTGGAATTTGGAATTCATATTCCATTTGATGTGGCATCTCGTATCAATGGAGATGTTGTATTGGATGAAATTGAACGAGTGGCCCAGAGCAACCGTGAGTTTAAAATTCATGACGGAGAAGCACAGATGGAAATTACACATATTGCTATGCCACAAGGTTCGGGAAAAAAGACATTCAAGTCGGCAAACGTACTCAACATGGTGAAATCAAAGAGAAGTGTGGTGTGTATTGACAATAGTAAGGACTCGATGTGTTTAGCTAGATCTATTGTGGTTGGTATGTGTAAAGCGAATCAAAATCAAACCCCGGAATGGAAAAAACGATGGAATCTCATACGTCAGTCTAAGAAAAATCTACAACAACATGAAGCTGAAGCCTTATTAAAACAAGTGGATATTTCATCGGATCGTGCTTGCGGTATAGAAGAATACAACAAGTTACAAGATTACCTCTATCCCAATTATGTCATTAAAATTCATCCACAACATTATGGAAATGAATTATTATTCAAACCACCAGCAATGACTGAAAAAAGTCGGGTGATTCATATTTTTCATCATGACAATCATTATGATAGTATAATATCGATCGCAGGATTTCTTGGACGGGGTTATTATTGTGAATGGTGTGATGTGGGTTATGATCACCGTGAAGCCCATCAATGTAAAAACATTTGCCAGTGTTATGCCCACACCCTATGCCCCGTGGAACAATCCATTCGATGTCCTGATTGTTATCGAGTATTTCGAAGTCAAACCTGTTTTGATCGTCACAAAACAAAAAGTGGAAAACAACGTAAAACCATCTGTGAGTCTGTATGGAATTGTAGAAAATGTGGACAAAAAGTTGTAGGAACAAAACGAAGTCATATTTGCCCAGGACAAAAGAAATGCAAGTATTGTGAAAAAATGGTAGGACCGGATCATGAGTGTTACATTCCAACGTATGTACCACCCGATAGAAAAGGCATGCAACCCGAAGTCCCCTTCATCTTTTTTGACTTTGAGTGTCGCTTTGATTCTGGAGAACATATACCCAACTTTTGTGTAGCGCAACGCGCCTGCGGTGAATGTATGTGTAAGTCAGTGCAAGATCCATGTGAGTATTGTGAAGAAGTGAATGAAGCAAGACAAATGGTATTCCGTGGAGAAAACACGTTGGAACAATTCTGCACGTGGCTATTCAATCCCACCCATCGAGGATCTACAGTGATTGCTCACAATGCTCAAGGTTACGATGCCCAGTTTATTCTTAGATATGTCGTTACCCACGGGACAGCTAAACCACAACTGATTATGAATGGAAGTAAAATCATTCTGCTAAGAGTGCATGGAATACGATTAATTGACTCACTCAGTTTCCTAAGTATGCCACTCTCAGCTTTTCCTAAGACATTTGGACTGACTGAGTTAGCTAAAGGATGGTTTCCATTTTATGCCAATACCTTATACTATCAGGATTATGTGGGACCTTACTTACCGCTACACTTTTACAAACCTGACAGTATGAAGCCAGAGCAACGTCAACAATTTCTAACTTGGTACCATGAGAAAAAAGGTGATGAATTTGATTTTCAAAAAGAAATGGAAAAATACTGTAAATCGGATGTGGACATTTTAAGACGCGGTTGCGGTGAATTTCGTCAACAATTGTTAGCCAGTGATCAAATTGACCCCTTTACGGAAGCGACCACGTTAGCCCAAGTGTGTAATAAAGCCTGGCGGAAAAATTCCATGCCACCTCATAGTTTAGCCGTGATTTCTGATGCAGGATATCCTAATAAAACTCGGTATTCCTTGAAAAGCATACGTTGGTTACAAATGACTGCTGTAACTGAAGGGATTCATATTCGTCATGCCTTGAATCACAGAGGCGGAGAAGTTAAAATTGGACCATATTATGTGGATGGGTATTGTGAAGAGACAGACACCGTGTATGAATTCATGGGATGTTGGTATCATGGGTGTCCTACCTGTTTTCCCAACCGGGGTACCATCAATCCATATACGTTGAAAAGCATGCGTCACGCCTATGAAGACACACAAAAAAGACTTGAGAATTTGAAAGAACAAGGGTATCCATTAGTGGTCATGTGGGAATGTGAATTTGATCAACGTTGTCAAAAAGACCCTGAGTATAAGACCAGAGTAGAACGATTTTATGTGGGTCAAGACCCTATTCAACCCAGGGAGGCTTTGTTTGGAGGTCGTACCAATGCCGTCCGACTATATCATGAAGTAGAAAAAGACCAAGAGATCAAGTATGTGGACATTTGTTCCCTGTATCCTTATGTCAACAAGTACAGAGAGTATCCATTGGGCCATCCCGTGATTTTGAGTCAAGAGCAAATTGATTCACAGCGTCTTGAGACATACAAAGGATTGATTAAATGCCGTGTTCTTGCACCGCAAGATTTATGGATGCCTGTCTTACCTATGCACTGTAATAACAAAATGGTATTTGCTCTCTGTCGTACCTGTGCAGAAGAGGAGTTAGATTATTGTACACATACACTGTATGAACGGGCATTGTATGGAACGTGGACCCATGTAGAATTGGCGAAAGCCATTTCTTTAGGGTATAAAGTGTTGAAAGTATATCATGTATGGCATTGGGATGAATGGAGTACGGACGTGTACCGTCAATACATTGACAAATACTTAAAAATGAAGCAAGAAGCCAGCGGGTATCCTCCCGGCGTGGACACAGAGGAAGATAAATTGAAATTTAAACAAGATTATTTGGAAGCAGAGGGAATTCGCTTGGAACACGTGAAAAAAATCCAGGAAAAAGAGCTTTTGCCAAAACCATGTTGAATTGTTTATGGGGTAAAAATGCTCAAACCAACCTGTTACCGAAAACGGAGTATGTCCATAAATTGGATCGTTTCTATGAGATTCTGAATGATCCTAAAAAGTCGGTGAAATATGCCGAGTGTTTTGATCATGATGAATTCGTACTGATGAATTTCACGGATGAATCGGATCGAGCTGATCCCCATTCTTCTTCTAATCCTGTCGTGGCTTCTTTTGTGACGGCTTATGCTCGATTAGAACTGTACAAAGTGCTTGAACCTCTGGGAAAAAGGGTACTCTATTTTGACACAGACAGTTGTATGTACATTCATGACCCTCAAGAATACAATGTACCGATTGTCTCCAGTCGTTTGGGAAAATGGACGGATGAAGTGCCTCATGGACGTATTGTAAAATATGTCGCTTTAGGTCCAAAAAACTATGGCTATGAATACATTGAAAATGGAGAACGACATCAGGCGTGTAAAGTGAAAGGCATTACATTAGACTATAATGCAACTCAACAAGTGAATTTCAATAGTATGGTGGACTGTGTGAAAGACAGAGAACATTATTCTACCGTAGTTGAATATGCGTCCAGGATTAAACGCCATAGAGATAGAACAGTGACGAGTGAGAAACAAATCAAAACATTTCGTTCTGTGTATACCAAACGGATCATCGTCGATGATTACATGACTATTCCTTATGGATATCTGCATGACTGACCTTGACCCGTTGTTTTTTGGTCATAAAAAAAAACCTTGACCTTGTTGTTTCTTATATAAATGGTGCAGAAGCATACAAACAGAAACACAAAACAAAAATACGAAACAGAAAACAGAAAGAAAAAACAAACAAATAAGTATGGATTGGATACCGTTACTTCCTATAGAGTTAAGACTTAAAATCTATCGTTATGTGATAGAGGCTAACACTAAACCATGGAAGATGGAGTTAGTACATGCATGGGCGACCCATGGTGCTATTCATAGTTTACAACGTATGGACCCTGGACGGGTAGATAGACTATTAGAGGATGTCAGTGAACGCCAGGATTTGACTGTCAGTCAGAAATTACCTATGCTACGAAAGTTTAATCTAATTCAACAAAAATTGGATCGCATGATATCGACTGGATGGGTGTTTTGTATCCACGATGCTACTTTGAATGATATATCTGCATTAACGAATGCATTTAAACCTACGGACAATGTCATATGGTTTAGCATGGCTGAAGAAGACAATGGGATATCTCAACCTGGATGGCGAGTGTATTCCCAATACAAACTACGCGGTATCCTGTTATTTAAGGAACCGATCCCTTTCACTGAGGTCAGATCGATTCTATCCTACCGTGCTGTGTTCTTTAAACAAAAACATCATTTACGTGTAGTGACACAAACTATTGATGCTCTTCATGCGGATGTACCTAGACTTATTATGAATGCGGGGAATATTCCATTATGGAAAGACCATCAAGACGACCCCGATATGTGAGTTTATTTTACATTTTGGATTTTGAGTTGTACAGAGAAACTTTATTCAGTATTGTACTAGATGACCTTGACACGGTCAAGGACATTCACGCTTGGATTCTGAATCCGCATACGTTTGAACTATTTAAACGGATGATTCATCAGGCGATGATCAATGCACATTTAGACTTGAAAGCTATCCATCGAGACGATTGGAATACGTACGTGGTGAATAACAAGAAAGTGATTCAAACCATTCAAGAATGGAACAGTTTGATATTATGAAGCATACCATGTTAAGAAAAGCATTGATTTTTGCTTTTCGTATGAAAATACCTGAAGGTCATCATAGTGTAGAATGGATTCGACAACGTTTGAGTACACCAGAACTGTTTGAAGAATTTAGACATGGACTTCATGTGATGAATTCATTTTATAAACAGACAGTGCCACTAGACTTTAGTGAAACGGATTGGATGAACCATGTAGTGAACAAGGACGAAGTCATCACTTTTCTGAGTGAATATGGACATTCAGAATGTGTGTTTGAATTTTCGGAGAAAATACTTCCACCACTTCATGACTTTTGTTGTCAGTGTTGTAACTGTGTGTCAGTGTAACTATTGTATGTTTAGTGATCACAAAAAAAAGTTGACATGTCAAAATGTAAAAAATTATTGTTAATGTCACTGTTGTATATTTTAGTGATCATAAAAAGTTGTTGTTGTTGTTGTTGTATGTAAAAAAAGTAAAAAAAAAAAAGTCAATAAAATACTTTTGTTTCATTCACTTGATGTTAGTTGTGATTGTCACGTCATGGAGTCCAGTTTATTGTTTAAGCATCCTTGTAATATGTTTATCTCAGGTCCGAGTGGATCTGGTAAAACACAATTTGTCAAAAAGATGTTGACTTACAAATCGGATCTGTTTCAAGTGGTACCTGAGCGTATCGTATGGTGTTACAAAGAATGGCAAACAGCCTATGCTCAGTTACAAGAACAGGAACCCCACATTCAATTCTTACAGGGTATTCCTGAGGATGAGGAGGAGTTGGTGGAGGATACCTCCATTCCCCATTTAATTGTATTTGATGATATGCTTGGGGATAAAGATGAAGAGAAAATTAAATTATGGTTTACACGAAAAGGTCATCATCGTAATGCCAGTGTTATTTACATTACACAAAACATGTTTCAACAATCGAAAGCCAGTCGTACATTAAGTTTAAATGCACATTACATGATCTTATTTCAAAACACAAGAGATAAAGGACAAATCAAAGTATTGGCGAATCAAATTCAATTGCCACACTTGTTACCCGCGTATCAAGATGCGATCTCTACACCCCATGGGTATTTAGTGATTGATTTTCACCCTCAAACACCAGACACGTATCGGTTGAGAACCGATATTTTTCATCATTGGATCACTGGAGAGGAACGTGGTCCGACGGTGTATATATAAAGGAGACGGAACTTAGAGAGTCATCATAGTCATCATGGCAGACAGAATGAACACCATAGCTCAGTCGCTAGAACATTTGAGTCAGGAACGTGATCCTGCTCAACGGGAGCAGTTGTTACGATCAGGATTAAAAGAAATGGTCAAATGGTTTACGTTAGCTGCTAAAGTGATTTTACAAAAGAAATTGCTGTTACCTAAACAAACACAAAACTTTATGCAAAAACATCAGCATGAACTAGAGCAGTTGGGTGATGATCAAGTGGATGTGGACACCAAACGTCAACTCATATTGAAACCAGGAGGGAGTGGATTTCTTGGAGGGGTGATGATACGAAGTTTACTTCGATGGAATGGTCAAAAGACCATTCGTAAATTTGGCCCTAAGAAAACGCCTGCAAAAAGAACTCCTGCAAAAAGAGCTCCAGCAAAAAGAGCTCCTAGAAAGAAACGTTCTCCTAAAAAGAAAGCTCCTGCAAAAAGAGCTCCAGCAAAAACTCCTAAACAAAAACCAGCAAAAAGAGCTCCAGCAAAAAGAGCTCCTGCAAAGAAAAGAGCTCCTAAACAAAAACCAGCAAAAGCTCCTAAAAAGAAAACACCTGCATTTACAGTTTCACCCACAATCGATGAACGTTTTATCACCCTTCGACGAGGTTCCAGAGGATCTTCTTTATCTAGAAATGGGTTGTCACCCATTGGATCTATCTAGAAATGGGAGTTTATCTAGAAATGGGAGTTTATCTAGAAATGGGTTGTCACCCATTGGATCGTCTTCTTTAAGTGGATCACCTCCCAATGGGTTGTCACCTCTTTTATCTAGAAATGGATCACCCCAGAGTCCAACTCAATCACTATCCAACTCTCCTATTTACACGGCAACACGATGGTCACCTCCTGCCACCAGTACTCCTATGACAACTCCAATGAAAACTCCTATGAGAACGCCAATGAGAACTCCTCCCAGGACGCTAAGAAGCCGTTTGAGTTTGAGTTCGTCTTCTTCCACTAGTGGGTCAACCAGTACATGTTCGACCTGTGGATCAAGCAGTTTGAGTTCGTCTTCTTCCAACAGTGGGTCAACCAGTACATGTTCGACCTGTGGATCAAACAGTTTAAGTTCTTCTTTGAGCAGAAGCGGATCCAAAAAAAGCAGATCCAGAAGCAGTAAAAGTTCTACTTCGTACATCAGTTCTTCATCACCAGATACCCCTGTGACTCGATTTTCACCCTTGAAATTATCGCAATTATCAAGACAGATGGTATTGAAACCTATCTTACAAGGACGTGTGAACTTAATGAGAACCCTACCGATGAGTTCAGCTTCTAAACAAGCCTTAGATGCTTTATATAAACAGTGATGTATGAAACAACAGCATCAGTTGATATCATGGCTCCAAAGCGTCCACTCCTACACAAGTACGGTCATCTGGTGTTGGGTTTAACTCAAGCCCCAGAGGGAATGAGAAGAAAGATGATACAAAAAGCACCTAAAGAAGTGATTCAATGCGTCTCCGAGTGTTGTCACAATGTTTTAAAAGGCAATGTTGCCTTATCCCCCACTCAAAAGCAAAGGTTGAAGTCCAAGCGTCAACATCTCCGTACCTTAGCGGATAAAAAAGTATCGATTCAAAAAAAGAAACGGGTGTTAAATCAAAAAGGAGGATTATTTCCATTATTGGCGCTCGCTCCAGTCATTGCTAAAGCTGTAGCGGCAGGGGCACTCAGTGGTGGAGTGGCTCAACTCGTGAAAAAAATATGAAGAAAATGGCTATTGTCCCGTTTAAAATGCTAGAAGAGATGAATCGATGGAAATCAGAACAGCGACCACGTTTACCTCCTCCCCCACAAGTCACACAGACCTCTGATTTACAGAAACAAATGGGGGAAGTACTACAAAATGAATCCTTGTCCGAATCAGAAAAGGCACAACACTATGGACAAGTCTTACAAAAGTTTCAATTGTCACATCAAAAAGCGCGTGAACCCACCATGCCACCTCCAGCAGTTCCAGCACCAGCTCAAGCTCAAGCTCCAGCTCCAGCAGCAGCTCAACCACCAGCAGCTCAAGCAGCAGCTACCGATAGACTAACCCTAGCCGATAGGATTCTTGAAAGTGTTCCCCAAACCATGCGTCGAAAAACTCAACTCTTATTACACTTTCTTCAAAATCATCCTCATATGTCATGGAATGAACAAGGTGTTTTGGAATATGATGGAAAACCCATACAAGGATCCAACATTATAGATTTAGTTAATGATGTGATTCGTCAAAGAAAAGGGTCTAGCCCTAAAGGATGGGAACAGTTTTCTCGTGGATTAAGAGAAGTCAATGTACCCCAAGAAGTGGTAGGAAATAAACGGAGATGGTCCTGGATACAACAACCCGAGTCAGACTCTGAGGAAGATGAATTTTACGATAGTTTTGTCGATCCTTCTGCGTCTTTTACTTCTTCTCCTAGGAAGAAACCTGCGTCTTTTACTTCTTCTCCTAGGAAGAAACCTATAAAACAAGAAAAAATCAAACCAGAGCCTCAGTGGGAACCTTACTAGACTCTTACTACTACTTAGACCTCTATGGATCCTAAAGTAGATACCGTGTTACAGAAGATCTATTATGATCCCTTACATCCGGCTGCTTTTGGAGGGATACGCCGTCTCTATAAGACAGTGCGAGCTCATGGCATTACTTTGAATCAAGTGCGATCCTGGCTAAAAGGACAAAAGACGTATACCTTGCATAAACCTATCCGTCGGAAATTTTCAAGACGGAAAACCAAAGTGGGTGGTATCGATCATCAGTGGCAGGCGGATTTGGCGGATATGCAATCCTTAGTCAAACACAACACACCGTATCGATATCTGTTGTGTGTCATTGATGTATTTTCAAAATATGCTTGGGTCGTTCCACTCAAGGATAAAACGGGACTCACTTTGATTGAAGCGTTTCGCTCTATTCTGAAAACAAGACAACCTAAAGCGCTGCAGACGGACAAAGGCACTGAATTCAAGAATCAAAGATTTCAAGCGTTTTTAGAGAAAGAAGGTATTCACTATTTCACGACTGAAAATCCAGAAACCAAAGCCAGTGTAGTAGAACGTTTTCAACGTACTTTGAAATCCTACATGTGGAGATATTTTACCCATCATCACACACGACGATATATTGATGTATTACCTGATCTGGTGCAAGCCTATAATCATCGATTTCATCGAAGTATTCAAATGGCACCTGCATCCGTGAATGAACACAATGAATCTGAGGTGACCTTGACCTTGTATGGAAAAAAAGAAAAACAGAAACCACAACCACATCAACAAAATCTTCATGTGGGAGAGATTGTGCGCATCAATAAAACCAAACGTACCTTTGATAAAGGCTATCTACCAAACTGGACGACTGAAGTATTTAGAGTGACCCATGTCAAAAGAACTTCACCTCCGACCGTCCAATTGACAGATTTAGATGGAGAACCTATTCTGGGTTCGTTTTATCTCTCTGAAATACAATCTATAAAAGACGATGGTATCTATGAAATTGAATCAGTGTTGGCTCGTCGTAAGAGAAAAGTAGACGGGAAAATAAGACAAGAAATAAAAGTACACTGGAAAGGATACCCTTCGAAATTTGACAGTTGGATTCCTGAATCTCATCTCGTTTAAATACAGTATGTCTCAGTCTGACACAGCCAGTGTGGCAGTGAGTACCTCAGTGAGTACTTCAGAGAGTACCTCAGAGCAAGTCAGACCCATTGAGCCGAAGAACAAGGTCGCCTTTTTTGCCCAAATTGCGGTGGTGTTTATCATTATTAGCGTGTCACTCTTTAATTTGTGTTTTGAACGACCCGATCGTGAATTGTGGCTCCTGCTTTTAAGTAGTTCTCTGGGTTATATTCTACCGAATCCCTCTTTGAAATTCAATAAACCCAAACCAGCATGAGTTCGTTTTACATTACCCTGATGAGTGACAGTTCAATGGATCTGTTCCCAGACAATACCCAATGTTGTTTTCGTACCAAACTACTCAAACCCATCCATCTCAATAAACAAGACTGGGAAATTGGTTTAGTAGAAATGATTGTACCGAGTCAAGTCATTAATATCACGGAGGAAGAGCGACATTTTTCCATTGTTACACGGGATCCTATCCTGGCCAAAACGTTTGAGGCTTTTCCCCATTACTGTCTTTTCCCCAATGATGAAAAAGGAATACGTCTTTGTATTCCGGTAGGAACTTATGTTACACCACAACATCTGATAGAGACCCTGGACAAAGTCATTAAAGATTACCTAGGTCAACTGTTTAGAGAGAAAAACCTCCGTTTTACTGTAGGTTTCTCAGGAACAAGTAAACGTATTAAGATGGATAGTTCAAAGAACTTAGGCATTCAGTTTCATCCTAGTATGTTTATGAAATTGGGTGGGTCTCCTCATAGTGCTCCTACCATTTATTTAACTGAGAATCCAGATCCATTTCCTCACGGGGTAGACTTGAACATGGGTCATAATCATTTGTTTGTTTATTCTGACCTGGCGGCTTATACCTATTTGGGAAACATTGAAGCTCCCATTTTACGTGTGGCTCCTTTTGACCCGAGAACCAAAGCAGGGACTAATCCACATATTCATTTCGAGTTCTTGAATGTACACTACGTGCCACTGGCTAAAGCCCACTTTGACACCATCGCCATCCATATAAGGGGTGACACAGGGCAACCCATTCAGTTTATTCATGGGAAGTCTATGGTGAAGCTACATCTACGCCAACGACAATGATGCCTATATACCAAGGTCAACCTCGTCAGTATGGACAGGGGCTTGGATCTATGTTTAAGAAAGCCATGAAACGTATCATGCCTTTACTGAATCCTTTGGTTCGATCTGGAGTTCGAACCTTGAAAAAAGAAGGACTCCAGCAAGGAAAAGCGGCCATGCAAGAGATCATGTCAGGATCCAACCCTAAAAAAGCGATACGAAAAAGAGGAGCTAACGTATTGAAAAATGTAACCGCATCCTTGTTACGTGAAGTCACCAAAAACCTAAGAAAAGTATAAAGGCCAAACCCATCAAGAAAAAACCTCATTCGAAACTTCATCGTCGTCGAGTGAAGCAGGCCAGACCACTTGATATTTTCGACTAAAAGAAAAGAGAAAAGAGAAAAGAAAAAAACAATCATGATGCAACACGGTTCTTGTGAATGTAGTAAGACAGAATTGGACGTGTCTGTCGTTCCCCCTACGATGACTGCCATGCAGGAGGGACAATGGACTGAGCATTATCCCATTTCTGCCCTGGATAATAATGCTCCTATTGAATTCGTGATTCCTGCACAAGTAGAAAAATGGACAGATCTGAATCAGTCTTATCTGTATATGAAAATCAAAATTATACAGGCGGATAATTCAGACTTGGCGAATGACAGTGAAATTGCGACCGTCAATAACTTTTTTCACAGCATGTTCAGTAGCATCGATGTGTATCTGAACAATAAACTGATCACCAGCAATGCGGACACGTATGCCTATCGTGCTTACCTAGGAAATTTACTCTCCTTCAATCCAAGTTGTAAAAGCACTCAGCTTCAAGCATTAGAATTATGGGCCGCAGATACCCCTGGTCAGATGAATACCAAAGTCCATGATGGAGATAACAAGGGTTATGTGGAAAGGCGAAATCGTGTCCATCAAAGTCGTGTAGTGGAACTATGTGGTCGACTTCATTTGGATCTGGTGATGCAAGATAAATATTTACCTAATGGGATAGAAATACGTCTAAGACTGAACAAAGCATCACCCAATTTCTGTCTCATGGCTGCTGCACCTGCAAAAATCAAGTTTATGGAAGCAGGTTTCAATGTGAGAACCGTGGATTTACTCCCTGTGGTGGCCAATCAACTCAATCAACACATTGCTCAACACAACATGAAAATTCCCATCCGACGGACTGAGGTGAAAACCTTTACTATTCCTAACGGTCAACGTTCCAAGATTGAAGATCATTTATTTCAAGGTCAATTACCAAAACGACTGATCATTGGTATGGTGAGAAATGGAGATATGAATGGGGATATAGGGACCAATCCTTTTGATTTCCGTCATTTTGATCTCAATCATCTGGAGGTCAGTATTGATGGAAAAAGTATTCATAACAAACCGTTTCAACCCAATTTCGAAACGGGAGAATGTCTACGGTCCTACATGTCACTCTATCAAGCCACAGGAGCACTTGGACTTAATCGTTCCTTTGGATTGAGTTTGAATGATTATCAACACGGTTACACACTCTGGGGACTGGATTTGACAGCCGATCAAGGTTGCGAGGAAGGTCAACTCCATCCTATAAAAACGGGGAATCTGAGATTGGAATTTCACTTTGCCAGAGCGCTAGGACAAGCTATTAACGTGATTGTGTATGCGGAATACGATAATCAGATTGAAATCAACCAGTTTAGAGAAGTACTTTTAGATTATTGATGGAAAAATGGAACACAAACAAAACTTTAAAATGCAATGGTTGAATCTAGAAAAAATGGACATAGATAACATGGAACCAGGACAAGACTTTGAAATGCAATTATTGGCGTATCCTTGTGATACAAGTGAACGAACGGAATCCTTGCGAGAGGGATTGAACCACCATGTGACAGAAGCACTTCAAACGTTGATTTATGATCAAGTGCATAAAGACTGTTACGGTTGTCAAGTGGATCATCCTAGTCAAGTACAACATGTCCTGTGCTTATTCACGAACACATCAGAGTGGACAGAACTGTACATTCAAAAAGCGATTCAAGATTTGGATGTGTTCAAGGTCATGGAAAAGTGGTATCCTGAACTCGTGACCTTGACCGATAGTGAAAAAGGAGATGCCTGTCGATTATGGATTCAGTTTAAAAACGAACTCTATCAGAATCAGTCAGAACTGAACGATTCCTGGATAAGTGTGTGGGCAGAACGTGTGAATAGACATTGGCATTATGGAGACGAATGAACTTCAATACATCTTAGATCATTCACCGATGTTATCGACATTGCATGCTCGTGTTTGTGCAAAAGATCAGTTACCTTCGGAGAATCCTCATCATATAAAGGCGTATATTGTGAATACACACAATGCGAATCAACCAGGAGAACACTGGGTGGCTATTTACATCAAAGACCATACCATCGTGTACTTTGATTCTTATGGACTACCACCCTTTGAGGAGATTCTCTCTTTTGTGAAAAAACATTCAAAAACGTATCAGTGGAATGCATTGTGTATACAAGGGAATGTTTTACCTGTGTGTGGTGTGTATTGTATATTCGTTCTGGACTTTATTTCTCGTGGATGTGACCTGAACCAGATCCTTCTGACTCGATTCAAAGTGCTAGAGGATAGACCAGGAGATAACGATACGTATGTGACCCGTTGGTTTGAACAATATTATGGCACTTATTATAGACAAGCTCAGTATGTGAACAAATGTGGACAAAAGTGTTTTGGACGACACAATGATAGAATAGGAGGTGAAAGACATTTGCAATATAGAATCATGAATACAAACATGATGTATTATTCACTTTAATTTGTGTGATTACTTTCATCTTGTTCTGTTTAAAAATATGTACAAAAAAAGTCCTAACAAAATTTAATTGTTCTATGTTGTTCTAACAAGAAAATATGTACAAAAAAATGTTCTGTTTAAAAAATATGTACAAAACATGTTGTTCTACCAAAAAAAATGTACAAAAAAATGCTGTTTTGTTTAAAAATGGTTGATTTACAAAAACATATAGTTCATTATTGTTCTATGTTTAAAACATGTGGTTCGTGTTGAATAAAAATATAAAAAAATAATACCACCTGTTTGTTTTACTTTGTTGGTATTAGGAGTTAAGAAACACAAAACAAACACAAAAACACACCAAAAACTAGCGACTAAAAATATGGACGTGACGTCATTTAACATGTTCTCACACAGGTTCGCGCTTGCCGTATAAAAATCCAATGCATTGCGTCACGTCATTTCATTTCCTTCTAAGCGCTCAAGATGAATGCATTGTTGAATCAGTTAGAAACGGCTAGACAATTGACGGCACGACAGGCTAGGGTATGGCGGAACATCCGTCAACTGGCGGCTAATGTGGTCAACAAGAGAGAACAAGAAGAACGGGCTATTGGTGAGTCCATGAATTGTATTGAAGTAGATCGCTATCATCAACGTGATGAAATGATTCGTATGAGACAACATTTTCTGAATCTTGAGAAACGAAACCAGAGACCCGCCAGGACAGCTAGTCCTCGGCGGCAGCGGCGGCGTGAGCAACAGGCTGCTAGAGATCGGGCTCTGAATAGACTCAGAGAGCGAGAAAGTAGACAACAGGCTATGGATGATATCGAGGCGAAGGAGCAGGCCGATAGGGAACGGGCGTTTGCCAAGTACGAGTCAGAACAGAGGCAGAAAGAAAAAGCTGTCTGGGAACAAGCAGCTAGGGAGCAGGCTGAATTTCAGTCTGAGATCAGACAGCAAAGACAAGGGCTGGAAGCGTATTATCAGCAAAAAGAAGAAGAAGAAGACCATTGGCAATTGATTACCACTGCCGAGAGAGAGTACTTTCAACCCTCTGTTCCAGAACAAGAATGGTACTGCGGGGACCCGACCTGCCGAGACTGTTATCCTCAACAAGATTGGTACTGCGGGGACCCAACCTGTCAAGACTGTTACTCTGACAAGCGTAAGGTCTACGTCAAACAGGAGCCTGCTGCTAACTAAATGGTCTGGTGACCAAAACCAACGGCCCTTTTCAGGGCCACCATGTTTTTTGAGAAAGCACACTTCTTGTGTCAAATTGTGTCAAATTGTCTTTTGTGTCTTTTTTGTGTGTCGAAAATTAAAAATAACAAATTGAAAAAAAAACAAAGTCCACACCAAACAAATAACAAAATCCCCTAATTCAAAAAGTCAAAAAAATGGTGCCCAAAAAAATAACATAAAAAAATACATAAATTGTCCAATAAAAATGAGTACCATAAAAAAACAATTTCAAAACCCAATATTTCACAATTTCACCCCCTTTTTTCAACACATTTTGACCTCATTTTCCGAAAATTTGGTACCAGAGTACCGCCCATAGTGAGGGAAAAGTGGTACCATAAGTCAAAAAAATGAAAAACCGTGGTACCACGGTATCGCCGTATACTACTTATGCCTATATATTACGTACTTGCATAATAAGAAATAAAACGCGTGATCTACACAGTGTATAGATATGCCTTTTAAGGTTTGTTATAACAATGTTAAATAGTGTTGCTATACGTGGAATGTTCGAAAAGAATTGCTTATTTCTATCTGGAGACTTCAAATATCAAGTTAGCCCAGAAGTGCTTATTCCATGCCCTCGAATAAGTACTCCCCGTGGCTAGAAATGCAAAGTTTCAGCCGATGTATTGACTTCCTGAATGCGTCACTGTTCGCTGATTTGGGCATAGTAATAAGGTACTTATGAATGGCAGATCCAAGTGCCTGTCGGGACTTGTATTTCTGCCCAGCAAAAAATGATTTCAATTTCGGAAACAAAAAGAAATCACATGGGGCAAGGTCTGGGGAATACGGGGGTGAGGCAAA
Source organism: Lutraria rhynchaena (assembly GCA_008271625.1). NCBI lineage: Eukaryota > Metazoa > Mollusca > Bivalvia > Venerida > Mactridae > Lutraria > Lutraria rhynchaena. The sequence goes on along the minus strand of VIBL01000108.1, from coordinate 1,381,172 downwards.
ACAGTTACTTTTTCTTTCTTCGAAAACGCCGTAACTATCGCGGAAGTATGAGCGGGGACATTGTCATGTAGAAGACGGATATGTTTGAAACCAGTGGCGTCGTTTCTGGTAATACTTTTTCAGTTTCATCAGTACTTCGTCTTTGTAATACTTTCCGGTGATGCTTTTGCCCTTTTTCACAGGCACTCCTACACCAGAGAAGAAATTTGCATACAAAACCTCTTTTACACTCCGTTTGGCAATTATTGGGCGTTTGCTGTGTTTAGTGGCCCAGATCTTATTGCTAAGCTAACATTTCTGACGGGCTCAAAATAATGGACCCAAGTTTCATCTCCGTAACGACATTGGTAAACTGCTTTTTGTCATATTTTGGAAACATTTGAAGCAGCTTTTTGGCCGCTTTAAGGCGTTATCTCTTTTGCTCATCAGTCAACAAATGTTGCACCTATCTAACAGAAATCTTTCTGAATTTCAAATGCTTCTTCAAAATAAAGCGAACTGTTGATAGTGATATGCCTAACTTTCGTGCAATATCACGAACTGTAAATCTGGCATCTCCTTCAATGATTTCCTTTATTTTGGAAACAATTTCTTTACGAGATGCAGATTTTGGCCTACCTGATGTCGGTGCATTTTTTATGGACTCTACACCTGACTCAAATTTCTTTTTCCACCGCCTAACTGTGTCATAAGACACACAAGAAGGTCCATAAGCAGTAGAAAGTTCAGTCATCAGCTGCTTCAAAGAACAACCAAGTTTTGAGCGATCTATGATGTAAGCCCGTATTTCATCTTTCCTGTCTACGCTTCTACCAACCATTTAAACTACAGTGGTCAATGACTGTGTGTATTCAAACGGCAAATTTTATGTCTTACACTTAGTCTTACATGTACATTTATACACCGTTGTGTAGATATTGAAAAACCGTTTGCAGGTATGTATTGGTTTTTATCGTGCCTCACGTGGATATCGAGGTAGAGAACAATAAGCAATTCATTTCGAACATCCCTTGTAGGTAATTTAAATCTTAATACAAATTAAACTTGAGATGCTAGAGCTATACTTCTCAGCTATGTACCGTAAAATATCACGTAACAGGATCTTGTGATCACTTGTCGTTATCCATTTTGCTGTTGGGGATTTAATTGCATGGCACACATTTGCCAGGGATTTTTCTGAAGGATTGCAGGGGTTGGTTGGGGGGCAGTGGTGCTAAGCTGGGTTTCCCAGGATGAGTATACTCATTCTGTTTGCAAACATGATGAAACTGGTGTGGACGGGTGTGCCTGTCCTGGGAGGTCCTGTTCAGTATTCATTGTTCTGGGTTAGTTTCCATGGTTTCTTGGAGGGGTCCCCAGCAGGTGTGTGTAAACTATGATGAGTATACCCATCCTGTAGGCAAAAATGCTGAAACCAGGGCAGACAGATGGCAGCAAAAGTGTAAATATCACTCTGGTTTCTATCTACATAACAATAAAACCTCACATATTGACCACCTCAATATTACCACCACCTGGTTGTAACAACCTCTTATTTTTTGAACCAGCTTTTAATAATTCCTCTACAATTCAACTTGATAATGAGACCAGTATTACAATCGACTTTCGGGTGCTGAATGTGGTTTCAACATTAAGGTTTTATGGTATTATACATAAAATTGGCATCCTGATTTTGAAATATAGTAAAACTTCAATATTATGACCGCCTTTTGTACCAAAAGAGTCAAATAATATTAAAGTGGTTTCATTATCAAGTTAAATACATGATAAATAGAGAATGGTCCGAAAACTAGCATCTATAATACGGTATTATTAATGTTAAAGTGGTCTCTATGTGGCCACCTCCAAATAAAGGCCTCCTTGTGAATAAACGCCAGTCTATGAAAAAACATTATTCAATATTCACAGCAAACTGACCTCCAAATAATGGCCACTTGTCAATAAAAGCCACATCACGTCTTTCCCAAGAATGGCTTTTGTTCACAAGTTTGACTGTAAATTCAAAATTTCTATTTAAAGCCATTTTACCATCCCTATATAATTTATACCGCATATTATTACAGTCAAGCCTTTAAACAAAGATCACCCTCTGGAAAGACAAAATGTGGCCTTCATTTGGAGGTCAGTTTGTTCTAAATAATCAATGATGTTTTTTCAAAGAATGACCTTTATTCACAGGGTAGTCTTTATTCGGAGGTGGCCGCTAACATAGGTTAGACTGTATCAAGTTGTATTATAGGGGAGTTATAGGGAGCCGGTCCGAAAATATGTGATCGTTATAAAAAGGCTATTTGAGGTTTTACTGTACTGCACGAACTGGTGTTTTTTCCTGGGTCAACTTTTGAATTTAATTTACATATATATATTACATAATTCCTCAATTTATTCTGAAGAAAGGCCAACTCATCTAAATCCTTGAATCATTACACATGTATCATACTACAGGGGAACCCTTCTAAAACCCTTGAGTCCAGAACTAGGTCATTTGACCGGTTTAAAGGGGATGCCAGTTTAGCGGTGATTTTTGAATTATAAATGTAATGAAATCAGGACAAGAACATTTGGCTGATATAAAGGGGAAACTAGTTTATAGAAGAACCCGTTAACAGGGTTTCCACTGTATACAGTATGTGCTTGTATCAATTTAGTTGAAATTGGTGCTTTTTTCACAATGACAATCCTAAAGCTCATGAAAACCATGCTGATGTTACATAGCTTTATTTTTAAATTTCAACATTCTATGTTCTCAGTATCTTTCAATGATTCATCTTATTTTTGACATACATTGATTGAAATATTAGGAGAATGAAGGCTTTTTTTTACGATTTTGCCAAGTTAAAAAAAAATCAAGAGCTAAAATTTAGGTACATTTTTATGATTTCTTAAATAAAAGGCAGAACAATATAAAAAACATTAAAATTTAATTTCTTCCTCATACTGGTAATTCATAAACAGATCTTTAGAATGTATAAAAGCAATCTGGGGCCTCTATGGTTGAGTGGTTATGGTCTCTGACTAGTAATCACAAGCCCCTCACCACCGTGAGTTTGAATCCCACATGTGACCAAATTTTACAGCTGAAGAAACTGTTGAGCTAGCTTATGGAAGATTGGTAGTTCTACCCAGGTGTATACTCGAGGTTTTGTTCCAATGTTAATCTAGAAAAAGTGCCAAATGAACATCACTGAACTCCAGCGAAAAAAGAATTGCAATCTGGAACATAATTATTACACACAAAATAGACAGATAACTGCTGAGGTGAGACAAGTAAAAGAAGCTCTCATAAAACATCAAAATTATGTGAAAATAAATATCACAAACACAATAATATTGACAATAAGCATTTCAAATAACTGAAAATATTCTTTAAAATATGCAGATAATGCAAATATATATTGCACACAAGTTGTCGCTCACTGACTTAACAAAACAGTTATACAAATGATGGTAAGTATAATGGAAGCTTAAGTTTCTATCAAAAGAATAAATGAATAAAACATGACTTAAGAAACCAATCTTTACAGATGTAACTGTGGACGCCCGAAGTAAAAAATTACCAAAAATACTGTGGTTTCACTCATTTTCATTGGGAATTTAATTTTTTGGATTTCGTGGGTCGATTGATCCATGAAATCAAATCCTAATGAATATAAATGCCTGACACAACGTACCTAATAAAGGTGTGAACATGAAAGACTTGAAATTTTGCTCCATCTTTGCACCATCGTCAATTTGCAAATGACAGACATAAAATTTGACATGTGTATTCAAGATTATCAACGGATATCTGTTGCATGTTGTATAACATTTGATGAGGTCCCTTTTTGACACATGAGGGCCAATTGCCAGTATTTTTACTTCACTAGCGAGATTATTTCATGACGAAAATGATAGAGAACAAAAAGCAAAAATAATTCTCAAAAAAATCAAAATCCACAAATTTATGTCACCATTTTAGTAAAACCACAAAAATTTAGCCCAACGAAAATAAATGATATCACAGTAATGTCCATGACATTAAGTGATATTGTTTCGTATGTAACTCTCAACTATGATATATATGCTGATTGGCCACACCCATTATGTACTTCTTGCAGTATCACAACTGTTCAACCCATAGTATTAAATAGCCCTTATTCCACAAAGGTGTTCCTCATGAATCCAAATAAAACAAGGGTGAACCAAGTAGACTAGTAACATTCTATTTATGATTCTGTTCTCATAGTTTTGACAGAGACGTATACCATAGAGATACGTATACTATATCAGGCTTCCCGAAAGTTCCCGGACCGTCAAACATGTCAGGCAAATTTCAAGCAGGTCTAATAACCTTTTGGTGAGTACTGGACCAGATGTCCAGCAGTGGGCACGGTTTGCTGCATTTACCACTTATTCATAATATATTCAGTCAGACAAATTTTCGTTTGGTCATTTGTCTTTTTATGTTTTTTGTATTTTATGACCAGACTATATAAAAGGACTTGAGATGGAATGTCGAGAACTGAGAAGAGGAAATATGGAACTGGAGCTGACGTTACACAAAGATTTGATAGCCACCAATGTATAAAAGTATCCTTTATCATATGAACCCAAAACAAAACAAATACCTTGAAATCAACTATAATATTTGTTGTGGGGCAGCAACTTAAAATGATTTAAAATAACACATATTATCTGGTTTAGAAAAAATGATTTCACATCAAAGTTTTACCAGGAGCTGAATAAATTCATTTAAGACCATTGGACATAACAAAAAATCTAGCAACAGAATATCAAAAATAAATTAAGAAAAACCTTTCCAGGATTTCTTACAACATTTAAAATATGAAAAACATTTCAAGCTTCATTCTTCATAATTGAAGCACTGACAATATCATTTTCATTGTTAAGGCCATGGCTGTGGTCCAGTGTCTAGCACGCTTGACTTGTGACCTGGAGATCTGGGTTCAAAAGCGGTCGCAATAGGTTATACCCTCCTTTGAAAATTTGACAAAAATGTCTATTTTCCTCCATATGTGGAGAAGTTGCCAGTTCCTTGTGGGGGGGGGTAAGTTAGAACTGGTTAGTATACAGTCCAGGAAAACTGGTTAGGTGAACCGGTCGCCGTATGTATAAGTGAAAATTTGTTGAAAAAGAGGGCCAAGATGGCCCTTTTTCGCTCACCTGAGTAAAGATTGCAACTTCTATGGTTTTCCTGTGATTTGACCTGTTGACCTAGTTTTTAACCTGAGTTGACCCATGTTCAAACCTATTCATGATATAATTAATACAAACATTCTGACTACGTGCTCAGGTGAGCTAAAAATGATGTTAAACCCCAGTGACAATAAGTCACATAAAAACAATAAAAGCAAACAAACAAACAATTTCATTGTAAAAACATTCAATAAGGGCAAGATATGTTATAATATTTATTCTGGGCATTGCTCCCTCTGATCTGGCGTGGATCTTTTATACCATTCCACCCAAGCACCGTCGTACACACAGGCTTCCTCACCACATAAATGTGCAGCTAGTACTAAACAACAAGCAGTCACTCCTGAAAAAATATTATTAAAATGATTAATCCCATCATACTCGTAAACTTTTACTCACAACATCATTTCAAACATGAACGTTTGTATATCGTAATATAATATGGGAGATGACAGGGGCGTAGCCAGCTTAGAATGAATGTTGCACAAAAAAGGGGAGTGTATAGAGAGGTTAATCCTTCCTGTTGTTTGGGGTCTGGGGGAAATGGATGATGCAATGGTTCAGATCTAGTCGAATGTTAAACAGAATTCAGATCTATATTACTCAATTATCAAAGTTGCCTAGTAAATTGATCATGCGCCAGAAACAAACAATTTTTTATGCGTTATGAAAGAAATGCACATGAAGAGATGTAATGTACAGTAAAACTTCAAATAACGACCACTTCAATATTATGACCACCTTGTCATAACGACCACTTACTTTTGGTCCAGTTTTCAATAACTTCCCTATCATTCAAAGTGATAAAGAGACCAACTTGTTACGACCTATTTTTCAGGTCTCAAAGGTGGTCGCATTTTTGAGGTTTTATTATGTACAATTTACCTGATCCGCATGATGCAGTTACAGGTGCATCAAAATCAACACTAGAATCACGAAAAGTCTTCTTCAGTTCATCTACACTTTTGATTGCTCCATGTTCTAATATCTGACCATCAGGACTAGTATATGGTGCAAGAATGCTGGTAAATGGTATACTTAAAGATCCAGGAATATGACCAGGCTTAGTGTCTATAATAACAATAAACAAAGCTGAATTAAAAATGGTACATCAGGCTTTTCAAAACTGATAGAATACTTGCCTGACATGTGGTCAGGCAAAGTTGCCGGACCGTCGAACATGTCAGGCAAATTGCAAGCAGGTCCAAAAACTTCTGACGAGTACCGGACCAGATGTCCAGCAGTCGGGCACGATTTACAGCATTTATCACATATTTATAAAACATTTGGTCAGACAAATTTTCATTTGGTCAGACAGAAACTCTAACCTTGCCTTGCCTGACCAAATGTCAGGCAAGTATTCCAGCAGTTTCAAGAAGCCTGTTTTTCTGTTGCATACACTGTCTTATAGCCATACATGAACAAATAATGTTTGAACTAGAGAAAAATCTACATCCTTAAAAAATGTTGGTTTGCAGTTACTCCAGGGATTCATTCAAAAATCCCTTGACGCTAAAAGGTTTTCAGCAATTTCAAATAATTTTGCCATTTATTTAAGCTTTTTTTCATTTTCTGTGCAAGCGTATTTGTTGCCCTAAAAATGCACACCTATCTATTCACTGTTAATAATTTGGGTCTCATAACTGCTTTCCAAAATTTTTTCGTAGGTAATCATACTACCTGGTCTAGGTTCTGGGTGTGTTCCATGGAATCTACCAGCTGCTCTGGCATCAATCACTTGGAAGTTTTTGGCCTTTATATTGTCCACAACATCTTCGAAAGACTTAATCATAGAAGAATCTGCAGTTGCTTTAAATGATTTCTTTTGAACAGCTTCAATGCCTTGAGCAACTGGATACCCTCCATCTCGCCATGTCCTTAAACCTCCATTAAGAATTGACACTGAATGGTGTCCGAAGACTTTAAAGGTCCACCAAACTCTGGGAGCTGAGAATAAAGCAAACTGTGGATGATCGTTATATACAACAACATGAGTATCATTGTCTATGCCTAAATTTCCTACATATTCCGAAAACTGAGATTCAGATGGTAACATGTGTTCATATTCTGATTTGGTACAGCAAGCATCAATATCAAAATGCATTGATCCTGGTATATGACCTTCTATATAATTATTCAGTCCATTTCGTCCGCTGTTCGGAAGAAACCAAGTAGCATCAAGAACTTTCAGCTTGTTTGGGAATTTATTTATTGATTCAGCGAGTGCTCTAGCGGAGACAAGCGTTGAAAGCTTCAACATTATGATTAGAAATGTTGTATTTTTTCCCTTTAACGAGGTTATGTTTGTTTACGTTTTGATTAGACGCTTATATCATGGAAAAATATTGCAATAGGAAGCCGTAATTGAAAATATTAAGGCTAGCAATTTGATAGTAAGCTATTTTAACAGACATGAAATCGTTTTGCAACTTTTTCAGAGTAGACATTCTATCATAATCTCGTTCACTAAAGTTATTCATTTTTGATTTACATATGCAATATTTACCAACAAAATGTCCGACAAAGACGATGATAAGCCCAGACTTGAACCAAATAAATCTCCTGTATCTGTTAGAAGAGCGAAGAAGCTTCATTATTTGTCAGAATATTTATCCAAGCAAGAATCCAGGAAAAATTGCAAAAAGGTATTATTGCAACCAAAACCCGGTTTATAGTGAAATCGAACTTTATTTTGTGTCAAACTGTAGCAGTATCCGGATAATGATGTGTATTTGAGATTTCCTTTCATTGATAACCATTATGCTGCAAATTACTTCTGTTCCTGGTTGATAATTAATCATAACATTTACTGATGAATATCAAAGTGCACAGTCTTTGTTCGTATGAAATTAAGTGTTTCCTTATATGAAAATCTTTACAACTATTACAACTATTAAATAACAGTTACTCATTGATTTTAATATTATTACTTTTAATAGCTTAATTGTCTTTGGTAGCAAGCACAAGTCCCTGCTATTGAAATATAATTGAATTTACAGAACATAATAACTAAATTTAAATCATTTGGTGGTACTCAAAAATTCAGTATCACTGACCGAGAAATCACATGTGGAAACAACTTTTTATGTCTTCTATAAAAGTGGAGCAGTATCACTTTACCATCAAATTTTACAAAAAGTAGTGCATCAATCTACTTTGAAGTCATTAGGCATACCTTGACTGACTTCATCTAATCTCAGTTGTAGTGCCTTTGTTGTGACAGGAATAACTGAGTTGTTATGATTGGCTGAATAAAGCTCCAATTTTATGTTAGCAGTAAATAATTTAAATGTTTTTTAAAATGGCAAGTCCACAAGAGCAGAATAATTAATTCCCAACATGTTTCATATAGCAAAGTGAATCAAACGTGTCATTTGTGTTGTTAAATTTATCAGGAATTTTGTATGTTTTGTTTTCTTTTTATGTGACATAATGTCACTGGGGTTTAACGCCATTTTTCAACAATTTTTCAGTTATATACGACGACCGGTCCCCCTAACAAATTTTGCTGGACTATATACTAACCAGTACTAACTAACCCTTCCACAAGGAGCTGGCAACGTCTCCACATGTGGAGGAAAATCAATATTTTGTCAAATTTTCATAGAATGGTATGACCTTTTCGATCGGTATTTGAACCCGTATCTCCGAGATACAAGTCCAGTGCACTAACCACTGGACAGGGTCACGGCCGTCAGGAATTTTGTCCTGAAAATCAATATTTATCTGCAATTTTTGCTGACTAGAGGATGAAATTTTGTAATTTTTATCTGTGTTTAAGCTTATTGCCAACTCCAGTCTGAATCACTGTCTTGGTAGAATTCAATGCATGTAGTCAGAATTGAAACAATAGAATTGCTCTAGTATGAAAAAAAATCATTCATGTTCTTTAACACAAGCTAAATGCACTTATATATTATTGAGAGACTGCTGTTTTACCAAATAGTTGCATTTTCTTGTAGTTCCTTAATGTACTGTCTTTTCAGAGTTAACATTGTTACATATGATTATAGGTTCCTTTTATACTCAAACATATGTCGGGTAAGCTTTTCTAAGTGCAGCTGCATATTTTGAATGAAACAAATTTCATTATTGAGATAAAGATTTTGTTTGATTCTTTGCATCATTGTTCAAAGATTTAAATTACAAATATTTATGATGATTGATTTTTAGGTTTCAAAAATATTGAAAAAATCAGAACATGAAAGAACTGAAGATGAGAAAGCAACACTGGCTGACCATGAAGATATTGTCAAGAGAATTTCAAAGAATAAGGAAAAAAGACAACTTAATCATCTAAGAACCCTTGAGGTATGCAAGCATGTGTTGCCATTAATGTACATTATCTTTTATGTTGTTTTAGCTCAGATAGTTACTCCTAAGTTTCAAGCAATCAATGCATTTGCATATATCATAATTATATACTGTATATCGGCCATATATTCTAAATTTGTCAGAGGTTTAATATGGTTTTAAAGATATCTTATATTTGGCTTACATAATGTACTTATTTGTAGACTGAAGATAATGAGGAATTGCTCCAGAGTAAGTGTGTTGAGTTGGCTAAAATCATCCAAAAATCAAAGAAGACTGTGATATATACTGGTGCAGGAATTAGCACTGTAAGTTATGTGCAGTATTGATTCTTATTGAATTTATGCTGTTCTCTTCTGTGATTATTTTGTCATTGGTGCAGATGGAAGCAAAGGTGCTTAGTTGACAAACCTATATGTTTTTATTATCAAAATAGAATACATTATACATATAAGGTTCAATAGCCTGATACTTGTTAATGAAATGGATAAGATTTTGTGTATTTGTATAGCAACAAAGTTTCATAGTTTGTGGTACTGGTACTATTTTAATTTTGTTTGTATTTTACATCTTTCCCAGGCTCTTGATATCTTGATTCAGTGCTTGTTTTTTGTCTTTAAAATATAACTTGTATGTATTATTTGCAGTTTTATGAAATATATTTGTGTGCTCTTTAGGCTGCTTCCATACCTGATTATCGAGGACCACAAGGGGTCTGGACCCTGCTCCAGAAAGGGGAACAACTTGAGTAAGTATTATCCCCTGTTTGACATTTTCAAATATTTCCTTCAAGAATGACTATCAGCCTTCTGATAAAATGTATGAGACAATGTTTATTTTCTCTAAGCTTGATGAAGACATATCTTTTTCACTATTGCAATAAAATCTTAAAAATCAGAAATTAATTCATAGTTGTCAAATTCTAGATTACAGTGGTTACTGAGTGCTTGTACTTAGGGTAATTGTTGAATACTTATATTTTCAGACCTCAGGACCTCAGTGATGCTGAACCCACCATAACACACATGTGTATAAGACAGCTTCATGAACATGGCCATGTATGAATTTTAATTTTATTTCTAAATATGTATTCCTATGCACTGCTTCTTTTACATCATTTTGTACCTTATACATTGGAAAATTCTGGGCTGCAAGAAGATGTTAACTTGGAAAATTGGTAGTTCTTTGGCACTTTTTGATGGTCATTTGTGATAATTCATGATAATCTGCTACTTTGATGTTGATAAATCAATTATAATTTTACTTGAAGGATTAATTATTTTCTTTTGTTTTGATTTTTTAGTTTATAATTTATTCACTACTGTTTCGTCTAATTCTTTCAATTTTCATATATCTTTTTGATCTCACTGCAAAATTTTTTTTGTAGGGGGGCTGATTTGGGACCAAGATTTGGTACCAGTCTCCTGTATGAAAAGAAGGTTTTCCCTTTCAGCATAAAAATTCCCCCTATGTTGACTTTTATTTTCCATACAAGACACTTTCATCAAAAAGATTGTAAAATTGATCTGTAAAATGGCTTATTTTGTCTGTAACCATCGAGGTTAATAATTATTGACAATTAATTATTGGGAATATTTATGTGTATGCCTCGTTGTGCTATTTTCACCTACTTCCCTCAAGATGCTATTTTACCCCTTCCCAAGGGCCTCATCACCTTTCCCAGAAAGGTGCAGGAAAACCCCAGTGCACTGTAATCTACTCTATTAATATATTCAGGTGAAGCATGTCGTGTCACAAAATTGTGATGGATTACATATGAGGAGTGGTTTACCAAGACAAGTGTTATCAGAGGTACATGGTGATATGTTTATTGAGGTAATTATTTATGCGCTATATTTTATCTTTGATCTCTTTATCTACTGATATGTTCCATATAAGTCAAATGAGTGAAAACGGCCATCTGTGATTACTGTAATCACTTATGCATAGGTATAACCTCTGGATGATAGCCAACTGTACACTTGAGTCTAACTACTAAACATCCAGCTTGTATTGTATAGCACTGGACGAAAATCATTGAGCACACTTGGTTGATTACAAGGTGGACCTTCATTATACCCAGTCCAACATCAACTTCAAACACTCAACTCCTTTGTGTAGATCAATTGTAAGTATCATAAAACAATAAATCTCAAATAGCAACCACATCAATATTACGACCACCTTGTTATAATGACCACTTTTTCGGACTAGCTTCCCATAACTCCCCTGAAATTCAGCTTGATAATGAGACCATCTCATTGTTCTGACAGATTTTTTGAGTTCCAAAGGTGGTCTCATAATCGAGATTTTATTGTAACATTGATTTGGAAAGAAATTTTCTGAATGGGACAATGACCCTTTCAGATGCAAAATCAGTGTGACATTTTGAAAACCAGTGTGACATTTTCATGGCGAAAACTGAGTAGCAATTAAAACAGTTTCCATAACTATTTATAAGTGTCTATCTGCTAGGCACTTGTTGCATAAAGAAAAAGCTAATATAAAGCGTCAGATGGCACAGAGCGTCTATCATTAGGTTTTGCTTTTGCGAAAGGGAAGAATTGCATTAAGCATCAGATAACACAGAACAGCAGTATTTACATTGCACTCACTTCATTTCGTACACAAAAGGATCGAAAACATGTAAATGTGCCGTGGGCACATCAGTTGCCAAAGACAATGTGACATTTTAAATTTTAATGTGACTATGGCGCATGCCTTTCCCAATCACAAATTTGGGTTCTTCCAAGAATTCAATTGTATAAGCTGGATGTTTAGAATATCAACAGTGTATGTTATTACAATTGTTGAATTACAAGTTGATATTTACCATTGATTTTTTTACATCAGATTTGTCACAACTGTCGTCCACATAGAGAATACATTCGATTGTTTGATGTCACAGAGAATACTGGTGTAAGACGACACTTCACTGGTCGATACTGCCAGAAGTGTTGTGGCAAGTTGAAAGATACTATTGTACATTTTGGAGAGAAGGGGGGCATGAAATCCCCATACAGATGGAAAGAAGCTGTTAAAGCTGTCAACAAGTGTGATCTCATCTTATGTTTAGGGTCCAGCTTAAAGGTAAAGTAGTATTACGGTTTATTAGTAATTAGTAATTTGTTACGCTAAAAACTTGAAGTAAATTGATATTGTAGCATTTATACCGGCTTTAATAAAGTTTAATTCTATACTAATAATATTATTACCTCAGTATTTATACCGGCTTTAATAAATAATTACCTCAGCATTTATACCGGCTTTAATAAAGTTTAATTCTGTACTAATAATATAATTACCTCAGCATTTATACCGGCTTTAATAAAGTTTAATTCTGTACTAATAATATAATTACCTCAGCATTTATACCGGCTTTAATAAATAATTACCTCAGCATTTATACCGGCTTTAATAAATAATTACCTCAGCATTTATACCGGCTTTAATAAAGTTTAATTCTGTACTAATAATATAATTACCTCAGTATTTATACCGGCTTTAATAAAGTTTAATTCTGTACTAATAATATAATTACCTCAGCAAAATGAAAGGCTTAGGCCTCTTTCCAACTTTTGGAAAAAAAGGCCCTGAATATTTGGGCACCAGGAATTCTCTGTAAATGTGTTTGACTGTAGTTAGCTATACTAACTGTTACACTGTAACAGTATAAAACAAGGAACAGAAGTCCTTTCAAATTTTACCTTGTAAATATGGATATCTATGACAGGCTTTTGGTCAGGCAAAGTTAGAATTTCTGTCTGACCAAATGAAAATTTGTCTGACCGAATATATTATAAATAAGTGATAAATGTTGTAAGTCATGCCCAACTGCCAGACATTTGGTCCGGTACTCAACGAAAAATTATTGGACCTGCTCAAAATTTGCGTGACATGTCCGTCTAGCAACTTTCGGGAAGCCTGGTAAATTAATACAAGGGATGTTCGAAATGAATTGCTTATTGTCCTCTATCTTGATATCCATGTGAGGCACGATAAAAACCAATACATACCTGTATACGGTTATTCATTATCTACACAACGGTGTATAAATGTACATGTAAGACTAAGTGTAAGGCATAAAATTTGCCATTTGAATACACGCAGTCATTGACCACTGTAGCTAAAATGGTTGGTAGAAGCGTAGACAAGAAAGATGAAATACGGGCTTGTATCAAAGCTCGCTCAAAACTTGGTTGTTCTTTGAAGCAGCTGATGACTTAACTTTCTACTGCTTATAGACCTTCTTGTGTGTCTTATGACACAGTTAGGTGGTGGAAAAAGAAATTTTGAGTCAGGTGTAGAGTCCATCAAAATGCGTCAAAATCAGGTAGGCCAAAATCTGCATCTCGTAAAGAAATTGTTTCCAAGATAAAGGAAATCATTGAAGGAGATGCCAGATTTGCAGTTGGTGATATTGCACGAAAGGTAGGTATATCACTATCAATGGTTCACTTTATTTTGAAGAAGCATTTGAATGTCAGAAAGATTTCTGCTAGATGGGTGCCAAAAGCGGCCAAATTGCTGCTTCAAATGTTTCCAAAATATGACAAAAAGCAGTTTGCCAATGTCGTAACGGTGATGAAACTTGGGTCCATTATTTTGAGTCCGTCAGTAAGGTTAGCAATAAGATCTGGGCCACTAAACACAGCAAACGCCCAATAATTGTCAAACGGTCTTTGAGTGTAAAAAAGGTTTTGTAAGCAATTTTCTTCTGGTGTAGGAGTCGCAATAAAAGTGCCTGTGAAAAAGGGCAAAAGCATCACCGGAAAGTATTACAAAGATGTAGTACTGATGAAACTGAAAAAGTATTATCAGAAACGACGCCACTGGTTTTAAACATATCCGTCTTCTACATGACAACGCCCCGCTCATGCCTCTGCATAAGTTACGGTGTTTTTGAAGAAAGAAAAAGTAACTGTTTTGCCTCACCCCTGTATTCCCCAGACCTTGCCCCATGTGATTTCTTTTTGTTTTCGAAATTGAAATAATTTCTTGCTGGACGGAAATACAAGTCCCGACAGGCACGTGGATGTGCCATTCATAAGTACATTATTACTGTGCCCAAATCAGCGTACAGTGACGCATTCAGGAAGTAGATACAACGGCTGAAACTTTGCATTTCTAGCCATGGGGAGTACTTCGAGGGCATGAAATGGGCACTTTTGGACTAACTTGACATTTGAGGTCTCCAGATAGAAATAAGCAATTCTTTTCGAACATCCCTTGTATGTATGAGCAGTGAGAATGTTGGACTTGATGTATTTTCTGTTATAATTTCAGATATTGAAGAAGTATGCGTGTCTCTGGTGTATGGATAGAGCTAAACATAAAAGACCGAATCTCGTTATTGTCAATTTACAGTGGACACCAAAAGATGAGTCAGCTACTTTGAAGGTCAATGGTAAGACAGTATTAATTGATATGGTTGACTATTATAATTATTGTGTATTATTTAAAGAGTATACTTGTATATGTATATTATCATTTATTACTTACAAATATCAGTGGCCATTAATGCCCTTAGGATAATCAAATAAATATTTTATATTTTTCACTATTGTTTTATGCCAAACCAACAGTCAGGGTCAATGGGCAACTTTCCAGCTTTCGTCTTCAGTATAATGTAGTTATTTACTTCATTTCTGGGTTGAATTTTTGAGTTTGAAACTATTATGAATACTCTTTTCATCACAGGATCTTCACTACTGTCTGTGCTAATAATAATTATGGTACTTAAAATAAGTACCTTATATTTACTGAATGATATGGTTGTTATTTATCTATAATTGATCCTTTGTTATTTAGGTAAATGTGATGAAGTAATGGAAAAAGTCATGAAATTGTTAGGATATTCTATACCAAAGTATTCAAGGTTAGTTGTTAAGATGTTCTATTCCAAAATATTCAAGGTTAGTTGTTAAGATGTTCTATACCTAAGTATTCAAGGTTAGTTGTTAAGATGTTCTATTCCAAAATATTCAAGGTTAGTTGTTAAGATGTTCTGTACCTAAGTATTTAGGTAAGTTGTTAAGATGTTCTATTCCAAAATATTCAAGGTAAGTTGTTAAGATGTTCTGTACCTAAGTATTTAGGTAAGTTGTTAAGATGTTCTGTACCGAAGTATTCAAGGTTAGTTGTTAAGATGTTCTGTACCAAAGTATTCAAGGTTAGTTGTTAAGATGTTCTATACCTAAGTATTCAAGGTTAGTTGTTAAGATGTTCTATACCTAAGTATTCAAGGTTAGTTGTTAAGATATTCTATACCAAAGTGTGCAAGGCAAGTGGTTAGGATATTCTATAACTATGTGTTCAAGGTAAGATGTAGTTTCTTAATGGTTTTGCTCGGCATTAAATCAGTTATGAACATTTTATAAACTATGGTCCTGTGGTTAGTGTGCTGGTTGCAACATGTCATATCCTTCTGAGGAAATTTGACAAAATTTCAGAAAGTACCAGAATAAATCAAATTATTATTATGTTTTCAGATTAGAAGATCCTATATTTCATCTTGCTACAAGTCTAGAGGACGATGAATTAGAAACAACAAGTAAGAAAGTCCTACAAGCTCCAGACTGTATACCCAGACTTAGATCACACGGTATATCACGTACGCCCACCCCTAGTGACTCCTCAGACAGTCAGATTTCCTCTGCATCATCAACGGACAGTTGTGATGTTCAAAATGATCTCATTGACAAAACAAATGAACTAGCAAATAATGCTTCTGTATCAGCTAGTGTCTCTGTACCTAACATTAAACATAGTCAAGATTTTTGTGCAAAACAGAAAATGCTTCCAAATGCCAAAGATGTTTGTCTTTCTAAGTCTGAAAGGATCTGTAATGAAGCCAAAATCGCTATGCAAGAAAGATTGGTGAACGCGAAGCTTAATGAAATGTATGCAACCTGCCAAGATTTACATGAACAAACTGCACATTCTAGCAAAGGACCTAAGTTTACTACAAATGGTTTAGTTCATCATGGAACTATACAGAGTGATGGTACAGTTGGACTGATGCCAAAACCTCAGTATGATCCCCTCTGTGGTGGTCCCTTTGACCCGGGGCCATCTTCGTATCAGGATAAGTTAGTTTATCTTCAAATGCTTCAGTCTCAGTTAGGGGAGTTGAAGAGGAAACAGAAAATACTAAAAGAACAAGAAGAGCATACCATGATACAACAACCTAGTCTGCAGACTGCTTCTAGTAAACAAGCTAGCCAGACTGATTCATTGTTAAGCAATCAAGTTATTCATATATCAGGTCATTCGACTAATCAAGGTAATCTGCAGTCATTGTTAACGACAGATACAGTTCAGATGCTTCAAGCAAAACTTCAAAATAATTCTCACTCAGCAGTTCAACAATTTACTCAATGCCAAAAATCTCCAACTAATCAACTAGGTAGTCCTGCTATGAAGAAAGATGATGCATTGACTTGCCCAATTAAAGTGGATCTTAAATCTGGTGAAGTTGTGAAATTAGGGCAAGGAGTCAACTGTACTGCAAATTCTAGAAAAACAATAAAAGTTAGTGAACTTGAATCTAAACTTAAGCAAAATTTTAAAGAACAAAAAGCTATGAAAGCAAAGTTGGAGTCCATGTCTGCCAGTCAGACTCAGGTTGAGGACAAAGCTCACCAACAACATCAGTGTGAACAACTTCAACTTCAGCAGCAATTTCTTGTCCAAGAGCAGCTTCGACAGCAGGGTAGTACAAAAGATGCTAACAGTAAACAAGGAGAGATGTTGAAGCTCTTTGTCTTTCAGCAACAAGCACTAAATGCTCAGCATAATGGTCATATGCTTCTGTTAAGGCAGAGATATCTTGGTGAAGTTCAGAAGATCGAAAATGTGATTGAAAAGTTGAAAAAATCTCAGATAGAACTTGAAAATTATTTGCAGAAATTAAAACATGAAATTAGGATAGAGATTCCATCACAGTCTAACATCTCACTGGTCTCTCCTAACAGACTGCTTAGTCCTCCAATAAACAGGGACCAAGTGATTGATCCTAAAATATTTCAGACTGACTTAAAAACAAGCCCTTTACCTCTGAAAGTAGAACATAGTCCGTCCAGGAAAGATTACAGTATTGCTGCTCTTCTTCATGGAACATCTCCGAACAGATCAAACGAGATACTGTTGAAAGGTAGTGCTAATTCAGATATGCTGACAATGAAATCCGAACAAATGTCTACATGTGTTTCTTGCCAATTTCTTAAAGACTATGGTATGAGCAAAAAGCGATGTGTGAAATGTGATGAATTAAAAGTCCAGCAATCAGTAAGTCATGGTCCAAATATTGCCAGTCCAAGCAACAGTGTTGATATAACATTCCCATCATATGTGCCAAACATTCAGCATACTTCGACTGATTCAGGTAATTTATCTAACTATCAGGCTGATGTCAGCTTATTGAATCATGATTATGCTATTGATTCTAGAGTGCGAAATCGTAAACTTTCAGTCTGTAAATCCTCCATGCCATCTCAGGGTGGCAACAATGAAATCTACCTCATATCTCCAAAGGGCTCAAAGGAAAGGAAGTCTACCAGTACATCTGTCACTGTTAGTGAAAGTACAAATACTTTCAAATGTGACAAAGTTGATTTTAAACGTAAAAAAGTCCATGTCACCATTCCTACCTCCTCAGGATGTGTTATTGTCTCCCAGGGTAATACAAAGTCATCTCCCTCGTTAAGTTATGCAACTTTAACTGCTGAAAACATCTCATGTGCTAGAATGAAATCACATGATAATGCTTATAAGTATGTAAAGAAGGAAAAAAACATTGATTTAAAGAACAATGAGAAGGTTACTTTTAGTCTTCCTGATGAAAAATCTGAAGAAGGTGGTAATGATCTTAAAGTGTGTGAGAAAGACATGACTGTGAAGAGAAAATCTGGGTTACCTATTAGATCACATTCACAGTCTGAAATTAATGATTCTAACGTAGAGCCTGATACAGTGGTACAAGGTAAAAGACACGCTAGATGTCATTCTCAGAGTGATGTTGGAGGTAATGTTAATGAAGAAGCTGAAGGTGCCTCTAGTGTCGAAATTGGTGATACTAGCGAAGAAATTAGTAAACCAGGCAGAAAAAGGAAGCTTACAAGATGTGTCTCTGTGCCTGGTTGGTTTGGAAAGGGTCTTAATATGAAGAAACGTCGGCGATATTGACAGTTTGATCAAATCGTACAAAAGGCACGTGGAAATTAGGAAAGGTGTTACTTAATTGACTGTTAATTTGGAGGATGTGTGAATGTTGTTTTTCTCTTGAATTATTATCTGTCTACACTGTATCATTCTCATTTGTCCATTTCAATATTTAACAATTTCGCTGTTGATCATACTTATTCTGGGATGGCATGGTTCTCTTAAAATCTATGAATCTGTGGCTAGGCTGACTGTATCGATGTGTGTAAAAATTAATCCAATACCTCTGTGTTAAAAATAATAATAGCTTATAACTTATTGCAAACCTTATTTTATTTTTTCGGTGTTTGTATGAAATTCATATACATGTACTCTGTAAGTTTTCATTTGAAGTTTTACAAATTGTAGTTAAATCTTTACAGAAAACCATTTTTTTTAATAACAAATCATTGTAATATTATTCCTTCCATGTAGCTGTTGTTTTGTTGTAAGTGGTGGTAACATTGTTGAATAGTTGTTGAAAATTGCACTTATTGTTGTTATATGTACGTGAGAATACCATTAAATTGTTAACCAACCAGTCTCTGTAGATGTTGCTTTAAGTGAGACTTGTCTATATGTTTAATGATATGTCATTAACAGAGCCAGTCAGTTTCGCTCAATTGGTAAAGTGTTAGATCTTAGAACCTCAGTTACATCAGTTTGATCCCTGGGAATGTTACATGTCCTCTGGGATGATTTGGCTGGAGACATTGTATCTAGGGCTATTTGTATTTTATCACTGATCATTTATGCAAAGAAGTTTGCAGCTCCTTGTGGAGAATGGGGTTAGTGGTGGTACAGAATTCAGGAAAATCGGATAGATTAAATGCCTGCTGGTGTATAACTGAAATACTGTTGAAAGCAGGCTTAAAACCAAGAGAAAAGTATTCATGCAGGGCTTTTTTTCACAGGTAGGGGAAGGGGCCTTTCTTAAATTTGGGGAAAAATCATTAATTTTGTGATTGGGGAAGAAAGAAATGTGATGTAAACTTTTAGTGGAAAACTGCATGATTTTAAAGACTTCCTGAGGGGGAGACCCCTATAAATGGTCCCTGCTATTGGAGGAAAAACCCTCTCATGATATCAAAGTGTAATCTATGCAGTGAGTATGACTTATAAATGTACTTTTTTCATATTACAACCATAATACTCTCAAGTATTCTAAATTCCGATTTTATGCTGGTTGATATTTGTATGTTTCTCTCCTTCAGGAACTCCCATTGTTTTCTATCAAATTTTAAATCAGTAACTCCATACAGCATGTCTGCCTAGTGCTATGTATTCTGTATATCGGTATAAATATTTAATTACCAATTGTTTGCTTGGAACAAAACTTACTGAGCTAAAATTGTCTTACAATGCAGTTTTTTCGCCTTTAGGCACCTTTTTTGCATATTTTAGTATGCTTATCTAAGTAATACCATTTGTATGAAATTGGTCGACACATTGTATTTATTAATAGTCGGGGTTCAAGACAAATAGAATCTTATTTTACTAAGCACTGAACCCTGACACTATTCATTCACTTTTTAGCTCACCTGAGCACGTAGTGCTCAGTGAGCTATAGTCATCAGTCAGTCAACTCTGGCGTCCGACGTCTGGCATCCACGCCTGGGGATTGTTAATGCTCTAGTGGTCACACTTTTGAGCGAATCTCTATCAGACCTGGTCAGGATGTTTGTCTTAATGATATCTTGGACAAGTTCGAACACGGGTCATCTGGGGTAAAAAAACTAGGTCACCAGGTCAAATAGAATGGAAATTTTGTTAACACTGTAAAAATCACAGATTTGATTGGATCTTCATGAAACTTTGTCAGAATGTTTGTATCAATGATCTGGTAAAATTGTGGGAATATGGGTCATCTCCGGTCAAAAGCTAGGTCACTAGGTCAATGCACCAGAAAACCTTGTTAATGCTCTACAGGTTGCAATTTAATTGAATCTTCATCAAACTTTGTCAGAATGTTTGTTTTAATAATATCTTGGACATGTTAAAACATGGGATATCTGGGGTCAAAAACTAGGTCACCAGGTCAAATCATTGAAATACCTTGTTAACCCTCTAGTGGCAACAGTTTGGATTGGATCATCCTCAATCTTTATCAGAATGTTTGTATTAATGATGTCATGAACAGCTTGGAACATGGGTCAGCTCAGGTTAAAATCTAGGTCACTTGGTCAAATCACAGGAAAAACATAGAAGTTGCAATCTTTACTCAGGTGAACGAAAAAGGGCCATCTTGGCCCTCTTGTTACATTAGAAGCCAACTGTATAAAGCAGTTTTCAAATATGTCTTGGATTGTTTTTTTGTTACTTTTTTATTGTTAGATTTTAAGTCACATTCACAGCCAGGGTCATGAACCAAGATCCCAGATGTACACCTTGGTAGAACCAACAACCTTCTGTAAACTAGCTGAACAGCTTCCTCACATGTGAAGTTTGCCTGGTCCTGGATGGAATTCAAAATTTCAGTTGTGAAGCTTTGAATTATCTGTCATGTTTGATTGACTGTCAAATTCTAGTCCCATATTTTGTAATTAAGTATGTTGTTGTATTTGGGTAATTGGTAGTAATCTGTAATTCATGCATACATGTAATTTTAATATTTATTGTGGTGTTGAGATTCTGTGTAAACTTCTGTTTGTTATACCTCTTTGATATTCGTACTTAAAATTCATGTTCATTGTAGGTGGCACACTGTATTTTGGAAAATCTATTTTTAGCTGTTGTTTATGTAGAAAATGTAAGACTTACCTGTTCATAAAACAAAAAAAAAATGATGTACAAAAAATAATGTCAATATTGAACTTAGATATAGTTTCAAAGAGAATGACCTTAGGCATACATCTGGGTAGAGCCATTGACCTTCAGTAAGCTAGCTGGACAGCTGTCTTAATTGCGAAGTTTGTCTGATGGGATTCGAACTCACAGTGGTGAGAGGCCAGTATTTACAAACCGTAGACCATAACCTCTCAACAACAGAGCCCATCCCAAACCAAAATATTGTGCATCACCTGTCAGTGTCACCTTTATACTGGGAAATAACCCCATTTTGTATTCTTATGTTCAAACTGGTTCCCGTTCCATATTGCAGTGCACCTATGGTCTCTGTACAAACATAGGGAACCAGTTTGTACTCGTGTATGATGTGTTTTATGTTGTATGTTCTATGTAATATACATGTTTTTTGTATTAACATCAAATGATAACTTGATGTATGTGATCACTCTGATACTCACTTGTGCTGTGTGCTGTTTCAATTTATTTTGAAATCTGCATTTTTTTCTAAAGGTTTTATTTTCGAACTCTAACAATATTAAACATTTTGTATGAATGATTCTTGTTGTTATTTATCATTTTTTTGAATATAAAATTGTATTGTAAAATTGCATAAAAAATACCTGGAAACTATCAAATTTAATAATCCCAGGTTTTTTCTGTTTTCATTACAGTTTAATACAGTGCAACCTCTCCAGAGTGGCCCTCTCTTGAGCAACAACAGCATGCTTTTTCCCTACTGAACGTTTTGACTATTTATTTAACCTTTCTAGAGCGGCAACCTCTCAACAACAACATTATTTTGCATCTCCTGAAGGGTGTCGCTTTGGAGAGGTTGCACTGTACAGTAATCAGCAGCTGTGGCCTTGTTTGTTTGTCTGTTCAACAAAATTTACCAGAATCATTCTGAAATAATTGAAATACCCATCAATATATATGCTATAAAATCTCACCAAGGGAGCCCTTCAATATCCAGAACACTATTGTAAAAGCACATTCAGACTGTTTCTTTATATTTCTACTATATTTAAAACATGATTATGATACAAGTGGCCTCCATGGTTGAGTTTTTATGGTCGCTGATTTGTAATCACTAGCCCCTTCACCACTGCGAATTCGATTCCCACCGGGGCAAAATTGTGCATGTGAGGAAGCTGTACAGCTTGCCTTCATGTCAGTGGCTAAAGCTGGAAACATCACCAAATCATCCTGGCTGTTGGTGCGACGTTGAACTCCAGTGAGATTATGAGACCACTGCAGTAGTAAGACTTAGGTCCTAAAGATGATCTTAATACCGAGGTGTTACTGTATTCAATGAGTTCAAAGCTGTGCTACAGACCGTTCAAGGTGGCACTTTCCGAGGGATTGTATTTGGTTCTCCATTTTTTGTATGTGCCTATGTGATGGGTGAGTTTTAGGTTGGTGAATTTACAAGAAAGTGATGATTTTTGAAAGGTGGGATTTTTCTAGTAATCCTTACTTACTTATATTTTTCTGTCATTGATTCTATTGATATTTGAAATTACTTTGAATGATGCCAGATAAACAGGAGTGTCTAGAAAAAATCCTCAGTATGGGACAGCTTTAGTTCTGAAGATGGACAATTAAAGCAAAAACTATTCTTCTGAGACACTCTTGAAATTACACAACGATGGACAAAAAACAGACAAAACAAGTGTATATGACTGTGTTTCACGAAAAAATCACATTTTAGTTCTAGGCTAGATAAATTTGATACAACGATTTTGGTACAACTGCCCATTATCTTTCAATGTTTGTAAAGTCTTTGAATTTCTCATCAATTTACTTAATCTATTTATTTGTTTTAAAAATCACTTCACATAATGATTTTAAGTATAAATGTTATTTTTGTATGTTGTAAAGGCAACGTTTTAAGTATTTTACCGCAGACATCCAAAATTTACCAGTCTTGTTTACATAATGACATACGTAATTCAAAACCCCATAAATGTCAGGTACTATTGATTTAAAATCGATTTACCACACATAAGTATTGTAGAAGCAATCAACAAATAACCGAATTTAGTAGCTTTAAGTTTTGTATACACCGTGGTACAAAATCATAGATCCTTACAAATTGTGATTTACACCGAACAAAATGATCCTTGTATTCAATAAGGAAGTCAAAAATAAATTCAATGCACTTCGTATTGATCTAAATACGTCTTGTGACGCTGTCAAACTTTAAAAAATACATATACCAGCGCATTGGAAATAGTTTAGGTCGACGTTATAACGTAGAAATGTTTTAATTGATCAAAGGACTTTAAGACTTAAATCAACTATGAGGTTGATGCATCTTGATTTATTTGTGCTTATACTGAGTGGAATAATAGTGTACAGTTTTTCTGAAAGTAAGTAATGGACGTTTTTTGGCTTCATCATTCAATTAATACACTTTTTGTTAAAGACAAAAAAGTTTCATTGCTCAAAGATTTGTTTCATCAGCAGCCATATTTTGCCTGATTTCATCAGTTGTCATATAACTTTCTGTTTTCATTAATTGTCATATTTTGTCAGTTTTATCAGTTCCCATATTTTGTTTTATCAGTTGTCATATTTTGTCTGTTTGCCATATTTTGTCAGTTCTATTATCAGCCATATTTTAGCTGTTTAGTCTGTCAGCCACATTTTTCTGTTTTATCATCAGCCATATTTTGACTGTTTTATCATCGGCCATATTTTTTGTCTGTTTTATCATCAGCCATATTTTGTCTGTTTTATCATCGGCCATATTTTGTCTGTTTTATCATCAGCCATATTTTGTCTGTTTTATCATCAGCCATATTTTGTCTGTTTTATCATCAGCCATATTTTGTCTGTTTTATCATCAGCCATATTTTGTCTGTTTTATCATCAGCCATATTTTGTCTGTTTTATCATCAGTCATATTTTTTCTGTTTTATCATCAGCCATATTTTGTCTGTTTTATCATCAGCCATATTTTGTCTGTTTTATCATCAGCCATATTTTTTCTGTGTTATCATCAGCCATATTTTTTCTGTTTTATCAGTCAGCCATAAATTGACTGTTTTATCATCAGCCATATATTTTTTCTGCTTTATCATCAGCCATATTTTGTCTGTTTTATTATCAACCATTTTCGTCCGTTTTATCAGACAGACATATTTTTTCTTTTTTATCATCAACCATATTTTTTCCGTTTTGTCAGTCAGCCATATTTGACTGTTTAATCAGTCAGCCATATTTTGACTGTTTTATCAGTCAGCCGTATTTTGACTGTTTTATCAGTCAGCCATATTTTGACTGTTTAATCAGTCAGCCATATTTTGACTGTTTTGTCAGTCAGTCATATTTTGACTGTTTTGTCAGTCAGACATATTTTGACTGTTTAATCAGTCAGTTATATTTTGCCTGTTTTGTCAGTAAGCCATATTTTGACTGTTTTATCAGTCAGCCATATTTTGTGTGTCATCAGCGGCTATATTTTGTTTGCTTTAACAGTTCCTCAGCAGCCATATTTTGACTGTTTATCAGTGTTTTATTTTGTTTGTTTTCGCCAGTTGGCATTTCATTTACCTAAGACCACTTATAAGGAACTTTATTCCAGTTTAAAATCTGAAAAGAAAATTATGGAGACTTAAAAAATCGGCTTTTAGGATATCATTCATAGGTGTAAATGTTGTTGAAAAAATCTCGAGAATACAGAAAGTGCCGTCAAAATCAACCTCAAAAGTAATATTATTCAACAGTTAAAAGCTTTGATGACAGTCCATTTATGAATAAACAGCAGTCAGAGTAGTCTTCAATGTTGACAATATCAATTTTACTTTAAATTTTACTTTCTATTAATTGACTTTATTTAGATTTGAAAGAAATATGTAAATCTGGGGTTTGTTTCAAAGCTGTTAAAGCTTAGATAAAAATTTTGAACTCCAAAAAGCATGCCAAAATTGTATTGTACTTAGCATTTAATCCTGGGACTTCTTGAAAGCTGCTGAAAGTAATCGCATGAAATAAATAATCGCTTGGCTGGGCAGATACTTTCATTTGGTAATAAATGAGGCAAGATTTTGTTTGACGAAAATATTTCGTATTGCATCATTTATATAAGTTTCCGGAGAGAAGAAACATGTGTTTTCTGAACAATAGCCCAAAAAGCAAACAATAAGGATAGGATACGAGTGTCTTTATTGATTTTCTAAGGATTTCTATTTTGTATTTTGTAGCATTTAAGTTAAGCATAATATCCAAAGTTAATATCTATAAAAGGTGTGGACAGAATTCGGGAACCTTTATACTTTTATAGATGTCCATGATGGAAAATGATTTACCATGAGAATTAAAAAATAACAATGACAATCATCAGAATTATCGTCCCTTCTATGGGAGTTATCGTCCCTTCTATGGGAGAAGCCTATTTTCAGATTAAAGAATAATGAAGATCCATTTCAATGAAAACTCATAGTAGTAAAAAGTTTCAAAAACAGAGTTTCAATCTAATTTTATAAAGAAAAAATGCAGGTGACAGTTCAATATTTTCAGAAATTAATATTTTCCTATTCTTCAACATTGGCAATAACTCTTACACAATTTTCAAAATATGTCATAAAATAAATTCAAGTATCTAGAGCAACTATCAAAGAAGTTACGATTGTTGAGCAATGCTATTTTTAAGATATTACCATTTTGAGTAGCAAATACGTAAGATAAGTACAGTATTGTGAATATTATTTTCATACCTACATGTTTAAACAACGATACCATGTAACCGATCTGCGGTTATTAATGATGGTATTTATCTGATTTCCAGCGGTCTTGTTCCCATCCGGAGAATCTTTTACTGCTGTTGATGATAACTTGATAGATGATGCTGACCAGTATGCTGATGTGAAATTTACTGGTAAGTTCCTAGCTTACAGTCAAACCTGTGAACTCAGACAACTCTTGGGGAAGACAAAAAATTGACTTTATTGACAGGTGGCCATTATTCGGAGGCCAGTTTGTTCTAAATAATCAAAGATGGGTTCTCAAAGAATGGTCTATATTCACAGGGTGGCCTTTATTCGGAGGTGGCCACAAACACAGATTTGACTGTAAATGAAATGTAAGTTACATGTACATAGTATATCAATACCTAGCGTAGGCAAGTTATGCATCTCCAACGTTTAAAAATCATTGCTTTATAATTATCAGGGATTCTACATGAAATTTTGAGCCATACCTGTTGTCTCTGTACTCCAGAGTCAGCGGGTACCGGTTTATACTGAGGATAAGATTCCCAGTTCTTTTGAAAATTTTCAACTTTTACCCATGTAATTGTTTCGACCGAGTGTCGTAACATAACAATGTACATGATCCACAAGTAATTTGATACTCACGAAAAATCCGTTCAATAGTTAAATAACTGTACATGATGCAGTAACAAAACATTCAGAGTTCAATGTGATTAACCTACTTTTGATTATTCGAGAGATAAGCTAAGTCATGTCGTAAATTATGATGTTCACTCGCGGAAACTTGCCAAAAGGTAAAGAAAAGAATAACAAATGGCTTCGTACTTGTATCATTTTTATGGGGTATTATGATCCACCAAGACAATACGAAGTCTTGAATGGTTTTACACAAAATTTCATATCTTGAATTTAGGTTCGATTGTGTCAGTGTTTGTGTGTATAGTCCCGTTTCTTAGCGATGATGTTCTTTGTGAATGAGATAGTGATCGTGTCTTTGATTGTTATCAGCCATAATTTTGTTAAACAAGACACCAATTATATTACAGTCAGACGCATTCTTTTACGAACAATTTTTCACCCATTAAATATGCTGAACCTGGATAGTACTTGTGAAATTTATAAATGGGTCATAAAGTTTTCCACATGTTCAAAGGGTGTTCGTAAACACTATTATTTGCAGAAGGGTTATTTCGTTAAACTTTATTATGTGTCATATTTTTAAAGAATACGTGAGCTTATTAACGCTAACATCAGTAATGTCGTGAGATTTGTCAATATGTTCTATTTCGTTCCGAAGTGCCGTTTCGCGGGTTATTTCTGCGGCGCTAAAAAATGGCGTATTTTGACGAGTTATGAATTTGGCGATGTCATAAATTGGTGCAAAAGCATTAAACTGCCTATTAACCTCCCATCCAAGTACATAAAGATCATGGCGTGAACTTAGTTCCTTGTGGTAATAAGGCTACAGATGACAAAAGCATGATCAAGTCAGTTCGTTATTCTCTTCGTTGATAATAATTCAAACGGTTAGCCAAGATAAATGGATGTTGTTGCTTATAAGTTAGCTGTATTAGCTGGGATTCTGAATGGACAGAAAGAGTAAAATTGCCATTAAAGACAAAATAAAACCTCTGCTTTTGAAGCCCGTTATACAGCGCAGTGAAGTAATTAGAATATACACCTGAACCCGCCTTACAACCATCCCGAAATTAAGACCACCCCGCTGACCGAACGACCACTTTCAGCTCATTAACCTTGGAATGAAGGCAATTTACGAAAAACTGGCACATTTCTTGTTTCCTTTTTGTGATTTTTTTCAAAAGTTTGACTGTATAAAAGTGAAGTATTCATATATTACACAAACCATTAGATTTCTAAGGGTAAATAAATTATTTCATATTAGTTTAAGTGCGTGTTTTTTCGTACAAGTTTGTATGAGGACAAACGAAAACGCCCGATTCTGATTTCTTACTTAAATCTTAATGTAATAACCGTGGCCATGGTCCAGTGGTTAGTGCGCTGGATTCGTAACCCGGAGATCCAGGTTCAAATCCCTGTCGCGGCAGGTCATACCTTTCTACGAAAATTTGACAAAAATGTTGATTTTCTTCCATATGTGGAGAAATGCCGGCTCCTTATGGAAGGGTAAGTTAATACTGGTTACTATACAGTCCAGTTGTTCAAAGAGCTGATTAATTTACGTGAAAATTTATATAATCAGTCAAATGTCATGATCTGATGCCTAATATTCATTGAGACTGTTAACAAGAGAGATAACTCTTGAGAGACTAATCCAATCATACAAATTTACTCTCTCCGTCAGTCAGACTCATGTACAACAGTATTGTTGATGGTTTGTTTATCTAGTTCTTTATCACACTGTTGTAAATACCTGACAGGTTTTCCCCTTCCAAGAAATTACAGTGCAACCTTTCCAGAGTGGCCCTCTCTTGAGCAACAGCCACCCTTCGACAACAGCGTGATTTAACCTGTACGATTTAACTACTAATATAACCTCTCTAGAGCAACAACCTCTCAATAACAACTACATAATTTTGCTTCTCCCAAAAAACTGCTTTGGAGAGGTTGCACTGTGTTCATTAAAGCATTTTTAAATGTTAAGAGAACCCTTTGCAAATTCAACTTAAGACCAGAAGCGTAAATCAGTAAGCGTAATATGAAATGTCATCACATATTGTACTTAAAACGTGCAAGAATTACTTGCATGTACGTTTTTACAATAAAACCTCGATAATGAGATCACCTTTGGAACCCGAAAATTCGGTCGTAACAATGAGATGGTTTCATTATCAAGTTGAATTTTTAGAGGAGTTATTGAGAGCCAGTTTGAATATAAGTGGTCGTTATCAAAAGGTGGTCGTAATATTAAGGTGGTCGCTATTTGAGGTTTTACTGTATATTCTTATTTGTTTGCAACAAACTTGTAAGTACCACAACTCGTCAGCTTATTTCTACAAATTAACTTTTGGCACTATTGAGATTTTGGTATCAATTTTACTTCGCGATGATCTCTTTACAATGATTATACTTACCTGCTTGTAGATCTATACCAAATAGGGTTAATCCCAATTCTACAAAACTCTACGTAACTCGCTTAAAGTTATTGCATAAAGTTATTGCAGTTCAAAACTTCAAATGCAAAATCTCAAAATGGGAAAAAATGATATACATGTATGTATATATATATATATACGTCAGTACATTGTTAGGGACTCTTCATTCAGAATTCTGTATTAAAATATATTCATATCCTGTATAGTATCTTCCGGCAACAGCCAAATTGATAATTTTGGGTACAAAAATGAGGCGGTAACAGGAATTGCAATTATCAAATTTACGCCTTAAACCTAACCCTCGGGCACTTTCCCATGTATGGTCAGTGTCAAAATTGACGTTGATTTGCGATAAAGAAATGTGGTATAATAAGCTCCATTGATCGGTTAATATTTTTTTTAGTAGCTGGAAATTGAAGCATATATTTGTCTTTATCTTTGCAACCGAATACAAAGGTGGCATATTTTTTCATAAGATAATCAAAATATTTGCGCGAAAATCTATTAGATTTTCCTGAAAAACAAAGACATTTTCACGAAAATTCAGCAACTTTTCACGATAAGATTTCTTCACCTGGTAGTAAACGTTCATATTATGTGGACTATAAAATATTTGCAAGAAAATAAGACATTTTTTCACGAAAACTTTGGAAGTTTTAGCGAAAATTAACTCACCAAGTGTATGCAGGAATATGTCACCATAGAAAACTAATGTAGATTATAGTCAATTTATAGACTTTGCGAACATGCTTGTCCAAGCGCAAATGTTGCGGTTACAGGAATTGAGAAATTTAAATGTGTAGTAGTTGTAGGAATAAACCACCTATACGGACAAGTTTACTATCTGCCATGTTGCGTAAAAGTAACTAATCATAACTAGAAAAACATTTTGCGTTCAAATAAAAGTATGGATTTTTGTGCTTCAACGACAGCTTTCAAAAGTATTTCCGTTACCTACCGGCTAGCAATTAAAATATTACAGTGCAACCTCTCCAGAGGCCTCCTCTCGAACAACAACCTCCCTTCAGCAACAGCATGATTTTTCCCACTATGCGATTTTACTATTGATTCAACCTCTCTAGAGCAGCAACCTCTGAACATCAACATAATTTTGCTTCTCCCAAAGGGTTTTGCTTTGGAGAGGTTGCTCAGTGGTAAATATTTCCAGGATTCTGAACCTTTGTTTTTCGCAATTTACAGCCAATATCTTCCCATATATGATCTGCTGTGGTAACGAATGGCCTAATATCTTCAAGCAAATCAGCTTAGAGAACATCAGGTCCGTAGTCATAACGACCAACACTTGAGCCCATGTCTGCAGAACCAACAGTTAATATCATAAAATGCTCGAAAGAATTGAACTCTTGGACCATACAAAACCATTAAAATCTTAGTTAAATAACATAGCAAACATGTTCCCGTCATTGTCATTTTATGGAAGAACTTAAAAGGGATTACACAAATAGAATTATTGAATATTTCGCAGGGTGAAAGCGAAAGAGATCGATCTGTCTTTTTTATTTGTATGCACCGTGGTTTTATTCTCTTTCGCTGGTCGATTTGAAGTAACGCATTAATTCTCTCAACCGGTTTTGTTTCGTTAAGTTCAATGTTGTTCTCTCCCAGCTTAGGCTCTCTTTTGTTACTTTAATGACTTATATGGTATCGACATTGATTAGTTGTGGTGGTCTATTTGATCAGGTATTTTTACATTCACTCGACAATTATGCAGTTCTAATAGTACATTTCTCCGCTATGGTGCTTTTTGTGTAGCGCTCACTCGGTAACAGACAGCAAACCCTGTAACACATATGGGACATAACACTCGTAATCGACTAAAGTTGCATTTGATGCATTTAGCTGTTTCTTGTCATTGGCTGTAGGGATCGTTCGCTGATATTTATATAAATTGACAAAAGTGTGCAAGTATATGGTATATGTCCACATAAAGGCAGAATGCGTAAAAGCTGTTGTTAGTAAATATTTGCAAGATAAATAATGTATGTGGTGTCGGTCAACACGTTTAAAATTTCTGTTTGAACAAATGCTGCGTGTATTGTTTACCGATCACATTATGTACTGCGTGGTTTGTTCATAATTCAACAATTAATAAAACCTAATGTTTTAATGGTTGGTACTGTGGCAGCCTCTTGATTAGGACACCCCTAAATTCCAGAATCCGGACACCCCCAAATTCCGGGATTCTTTCTTTTAATAGGTCGTGTATATCTACACTATGTCCAATTGTGAACGTCCAGCTTTAAACGCTGGATTCTTGGAAGAACCCAAATTAGTGGATTTATTATTGCCTTTTGCAGTGCTCGCAGTCGATCTAGACAAAGAAATTGAGTATTCAAAGTAAATGTTGCATCGAGTATATTAAAAGTCCACCTGGTAATCAACCACGTGGGTTTAATGATTGTCTTCTGGTGCTATTTAGTACTGGGTGGACGTTTAGAAATTCGGCTCAGTGTATTAATGAAGAGATTATGCGGTCATACTAAAGTCTGATTTCAACAAGATGTAAACATTTAATTGTTTATTTTCAATCGTTTTCTTATCAATTTTTTAACAAAACAAAACTAATGGATTTTTAATGGGTATACATAGATTTTGTTCAAAATTTAAATACAAATATTTACAACAAAAACTATCATATTAACAATACTCAATTAATTAATACTTTATTACGCTTAAGTTTTATTTAGACTGGTTTTGCATTCTTTGGTTTACTGTTTATAATTGGTAATTGTTTCTTTACGGGTCCAGTCCATGTCGCTGAACCGTACTGCTCTTTTCTTATCAGTTGGGTAAATTGGATTTCCCCTTTATGCATGGTATCACAGTCTTCTCGTGTAATCTTAAACTCTTCATTCCAAGCTGACTTTTGGACGAGTATGGAGCCAATATGTTTAGGCGCCGTGTGACAAAAGTTTTCTATGTATTTTCTGACTTCCTTAAAGTTATTCACTTCTTCTAGGAAGCTCGCACCTTCCTCTTGTATTTGCCGGTTCATTCTCTTCTCAAAGAATTCATACAGTAAGTAATCAAAAATTGCAAAGTTTCGATGTAAAGGTTTATGTTCCTCTTTGGCTTCGTATCTGTCTTCTTTAGACATACTTCTTACGTTCTTAATAGCGTATAAAATGTCATTCAATTCCCAGTTAAGCTTTCTTTTAGTCATGACTAAAGATTCGTCGTAGAGTTCCGCAATAATTACCACAGCAAAACGTTTATCTAAAACTTCATGTAAAAATTTATCAAAGGATTCGAAGTCTCTGTTTAGTATTATCTCCGGAGATACTCCATATTCAAATGCTAGACGATTGTTTGTGAATGAATAACGTATATTCTTTGACTCATAAATTTCAGGGTTCTTTAAAAATGTACCTATAGGATCAAATGGGTTTTTTGAGTGTGCATTAATCAATGATCGTGGGTTGAAGTAATTAAGCGTTGATCGAAATAACCGAAATGGTTCTCTGACAGTTCCTACATACTTTGAATCTGAAGGCAGAAAAGTATCCCATTCTTTTTCACCGAAAACAACATGGTGACAGAGTATATCAATTGACTTCCCTGGTGGTGGTGGTAATATATTGTATTTGGTCAAAGATTCATTAGTACTGATAATATTTGGATATCCAAATTTATTGTATTCAGGGGGGAGAACAAACGTCAAATTGCGCCGCCATCCAAATCGTAGAAATATCGCTTGTGTCGTTGTGCTGGCGGCTTTGTGCACTTTGAGAAACCCGACATGTGTTGATGGCGTCGGCTTGTATACCTCAGCAGGTAACTGAACGGGCGCTGCTTGCGTGATATTCTCTGGAATTGGTAGTTTTACTGGCGAGGCAGTGCTCATCCTCTGTACCGGGGCATGCACTGGTGCTATTGCTTGAAGTTTTACTCTCTGTTTTAATACCAGCTCATGGAGTGATACCACCACCACGGTTAAAAATCCGACACCGACAA
The DNA here is from genome assembly GCA_008271625.1 of Lutraria rhynchaena. Lineage (NCBI taxonomy): Eukaryota > Metazoa > Mollusca > Bivalvia > Venerida > Mactridae > Lutraria > Lutraria rhynchaena. Next base: position 1,347,910 of record VIBL01000108.1, on the reverse strand, counting down.
CCCTGAAAATACACGGAAAGTAAGCTGTATACATATACATGCATATATCATGTGGAGTATAGAAATAACTTGATACAGCAGCAGCAGCAGCAGCAGCAGCAGCAGCAACAGCAACAACAACAACAACAACAACGACAACAACAACGACATCAACAACAACAACAACAACAACAACGACAACAACAACAACAACGACAACAACAACAACAACAACAACAACTTGATTGAGACCAGGTGTCATGCATATTATAATATCGTATAATCAGGGTGAAATATTGCCTGCGGGCCCAAATATTGCTTCGCTGTAACCAAAATATCGTTATTTCAATATCGTTTAAAGAGATACTTAAGTATAATGGAGATATAGGAGCTTAAGTTGGGACCGAGCAATTCATATCGCAATGCGATATTATTATATGCATGGAGTTTATTGTACTTATATATGTTATACATCTGTAATATTGTTCTTCATGACACGTTGAAACATTCCGCGTTCACAATTAGTATTTTTTCCTTGGCTTTTAACGTCACACCATCAGACAGCGTCGTGAGGCGACTTTTCCAGCTTTAACAGTGGGGACAGATCCCGGGCGTTTATCTGGGTAAAGACACCATAAGCTAGCTGGGCAGCTTTCTTACGTGTGAAATTTGTCCGTTCCCGGGTAGGATTCGAATTTGCCCGAGGTTATCAATTATTTGTCAGAGACCATAACCATTCGAATACGGAGTCCCCCACTATTTGAAATAAGTGGTATTAAGAGCATATATTTGTCTATTGTATCTGCAAACATTTGACCTGTCATTAAAGTATCAATGTAGTGGTCTTATTGTCGGCAATCAGTATTAAATCAAAATTATGTATCAGCATGAACTATCAACATTGTGCGTGGCATAGTTTGACGTCAGGTTAAGTGAAATATCAAATACATGTATGTATATATATGAACAATGATGATTCCGGATTAAATTAATGAGGCGGAGATTCAGTGAGTTTCTTCATTGTCTATATAACCGGATATAAACCGGCTTGAAGGAAATATTTCAAACAGCCGGATCTCAAAAGTAAAATATTTACTTTCAATCAGAACGGATTAAGCGATAGCGATGAATGAAGGACAGTTTTTTTTAGTTTATATAAGTGATTTATTATAATTTATTATATCACAAAAGAACTTACCATATGAACGTTTTCAAGAGTTTTCCATTGAAACCTTTCATTGTCTCGTTAAGTGATCGTATCGAACAACTGAAACATACGAAGAGTTGGCAAATGAATGCAGTTACATTGATATCAATATTTATAACCCTTGGGACATAAGAATGCAGTAAAACATCGTTATTTCGAGCATCAATATCACGAGCACCCGACTTATCTCGAGGAATTTTTAAAGTCCCGTCAATTTTTTTTGTTGTGTATAATTTTCAACCAACAAACAAATACCTCATTATCATGAGCACCACGTTTATCTCAATCATTCAGTCTGCACCAATGACTCCTCGGGATAACGAGGTTTTACTGTGTGTACGTCTATATTTTACCGTTTATAACCATTTTATAAAATGGAAATACACAAATTGTACTCAGTGGACACAATGTGTCTAATATCCGTCATTTTGAAAACCTCGATCAGTTAAGACATACAAATCTTAAATCGACATATACGTAGACATTTCTTTGTATTTAAGGACAATAAGCATAAATATGCCATATCACTGTCACACCTCTATACATATACAGTACAACCTCTCCAAAGCAACACCCTTTAGTAGAAGCAAAATTATGTTGTTGTTGAGAGGTTGTTGCCCTAGAGAGGCTAAATTAATAGTTAAATCGTAAAGTGGGAAAAATCATGCTGTTGTTGAAGGGGGGTTGTTGTTCAAGAAAGGACCGCTCTGGAGAGGTTACTATAAAAACTAGGTCGGATTCAATCACGTTAACATAGTCATATGTGCGGATATCGTTTAATCAAGTTACAGTACAGTAAAACCTCACTATCTCGAGGGGTCATCGGAACAGACTGAATGCTCGAAATAAATGTGGTGCTCGTGATAATGAGGTGTATGTTTGTTGGTTGAAAATTATACACAATTAAGAACTGAAATTGACAGGACTTTGAAAACTCCTGGAGGTTAGTGGGGAGTTCGTGATATCCGATGCTCGTAATACCGAAGTTTTAATGTATTCATTAATAATCGTGTGTCAATTGAATCGTATCGATTATACATGTGTTATCAAAGACGCCTTTGGTACTAAGCCGTTACTATACTTTTGTTTCATTTATGTCACATTTGTTTCATTTCTCTGTATAGCATATTCAGTTAATTAAACTCATGTATAACGCGGCGTGTTCTATTCATATCAGTAAAAAGCGAATCGATTTACTTTTATACAAACCTTTCTTGTGTTGTATTGCAGTGAGCCGTGCGGCCTCTTAATGAACATGAATAATACAAATTACTTAATGTTAAAAATACAATTGTTTTCGATTCTGATATTCTTTCAACTACAGTAAAACCTGATTTTGAGACCACCTTCGGGACCCGAAAATTCGGCCGTAATCATGAGGTAGTCTCATTGTCAAGTTGAATTATGGGGAGTTATTTAAAGCCGGTCCAAAAATATGTAGTCGTTATAACAAGGTGGTCGTAATAGTGCAGTGATCAATATGTGAGGTTTGACTGTAAATTAATTCCGACTTCATAGTTCAGCAGAATATACATGGACATAGCCATCGGCGGGACTATTGGTTAAATATAATCGGCTTTCGTGGTATTATTGTTGAGCGAATAAGAGAAATCTACTATAGCCATAATCCTGTCACACACCTACAACTGTATAATTATCATTGATTTGGTTTTAACTACAAAGCTCGCATGGCTGCAGTGGCGTGTTCCGCTAAGTACGTATACATACATTAAGCACGCGAATTAATCGTGTAGATTAACGGCCAGTTATTCTTCCTCATATACATCTATGAAAAGAAAACGTATCTAAAATTGCGTTGCCAAATTAGTCAAAATTTAAGTAATTTTCAACTTCCACCAGTTGAAAGCATTGAATTAAAAGGAGATAGCGCAGAAATTCTATCATTTTTGTATTAATAAACGAGCGTATTTTGTACAGAATGTTCTTAAAATCCTCTGTTATGTATAATCGGATTGAAACGCATTCTCAACAAAGTTACAGTTTTGTATTCAAACTGGAGTTTAACTCCACACCATCAGACGGAGTCATGTAGCAACTTTCCAGCTTTAACAATGGAGGAAGACCCCAGGCTTACACCTGGGTAATAATCTTCCGCAAGTTAGCTAGACAGCATCCTCGCATTTGAAATTTGGTCCCAGTTGGATTCGAACTCACAGCGGTGAGGGGCTAGTGATTACAAGTCAGAGACTTTGACTACTTGACCACGAAGGTCCATTTTGTATTCAACGTCTGTGTACATTGATCATTATGTAATTAAAGTTTATACTGTGCTATAAAACACCTGACACTAGTTTCGATAGATTTTTTAGCCAAAAAAAAAATAAAAAAAGAATTAGTGAAAAGAATTTATCGATTAATTTTTACAAGTACTGTATATGAAGATCGAATTTTAAAACGTCCTACTCATAAAACTCGATTCTTGCATGAGATAATTCATATAAGTGAATAAATTCTTGTGTTTTACAATGCTTACTATCGATCTACGCAAAGAAATCGAATATTCAAAGTAAATGTCGGAATGAATACATTAAAAGTCCACCTTTTAATCAACAAAGTGCGTTCAACGATTCTTGCCGTGTCGTTAAGTATAAGATGGACGTCTAGAAATTCGGCTCAGTGTAGATACAGTCAAACCTGTGTTTCCTGTCACCTCCGAATAAAGACCACCCTGTTAAGAAAAACCGTCAGTGATTATTTAGAATAAACTGACCTCCGAATAAAGGCCATCTATCCACAAAGGTCACATTTTGTCATTCCCAAGGTATGCCTTTGTTCACAGATTTGACTGTAGTTTTAACTATGTCAATATACAAAATGGTACAACATAAACTTTAAAATTAACAAGTTGAAAGTATACAGCGTAATCAATATAAGGTTTATATTGAAATATTACTTTTATAAAGAGGGTGAACAGTTAGGAATATTGCAAAAATACAAAATGGAGTAATTACGAAGGAATTTTGTAGACTGGAAGATTATAGGCAAATCAATCAATCTATATTTTGACTTACGCACTCAGCATCGAGTCATAAACAAACTATTACATAGGAAATAAATATTACCAAAGATTTAACACTCCATGAAAAACAGACAAAAAGGACGAAAGAGGTTTATTTCAATTAGAATTTTAAGTATTTTCATAATCTTGTGCCGGTGATATTCAATTCGTACACAGCTTATGATGTTCAACTTGATAATTAGTATATACCCTTAGCACAATGCTTGTACAATGTATATACATGTATGCGTCTCATTCAAACAATAGATTGGATAGACTGATACTATGTAAAGACGAACAAAGGATAGATTAAAATACTAGTAACTAATGCGGCAGTGTTAATACCTTTTTGTTAAATAATATTCCAGATATGCCAATAAATATATTCCAGTATTTTTATTAGTCTTTAATGGTCGTCGCGTGCACTTATTCTATTTTACTTTCATTTGCGAATATATCCACCGAAAACGATATACATGTTCACCGATGTATATCGGAGTTACAAACTAAAGTCCCGGATTCGTTATAATACTATAACTATTTAAATGCGGAATAGTTTCGTTCGCAGTTGTCCGGTAAATGTGCGACAATATCGGATTTTCATGCGTGATATACAAAATTGTTATACTATAAGCCAATATTGTGGTTCAATTGAATAGCGGAGTGATACTGTACATTGTACTAAAGTAGCGGTGTGCGACAATTATCGATGACGTAATAAAATAGTCCGGGCGCTTCGACCACGTAAACAGATTGACCAGTGAACCATGGCCGGACAAATACAAAACGAACTAAGATAATATTGACACAGGGAAGAATTTTGCAAACTAAACATTAAACTAAAATTAGGAGTGTATTATAACGACATGGTTTTAGAAAAGCAATAAGCGCCCCTGAGGTTTAAAAGTAACTTTATGGCTATCATACTAGAAAATACACACTTAAGTAAAAAAAAAATGTCTCCGGGTACTAGTGTATTATAATTCTACGCGAGCTAGTCTAGTTTGGAAATAAAATAACAGAAAAAAAAATCTTCATTTTATCTGATTTTTACAGTTTCAATCCGATTTACATTCATATTGACAAATAAAATATAATTTAACTAATCTTCGTAATATTCATCAGTGGTCAAATAAAAAAAAATCGTCAAATTTTCGTCGCTAAATGTAATGACCACGTGACATGACGTAAGGTAAATTCATTCTAATTAATGACATCGATTATTCATCTCTACGACATACTATGTTCCAATTATTTGCGAACATATAATTATCTGTACTTACACTTCATGACCAAATTATTTCTTATTATGTCGGAAATACAGTGGAAAATCGATATTAATACCAGGTCATTGGTTCTAAAAAGTCTTGATTGTGAGATCATTATTAAGTTAAAATGTAAGGGAGCTATTGGAAAACAAGTCTGACAATAAATAATCGTTATAATGAAGTGGTCGAAATATTGAAGTGGTTGCTAAGTGGGGTTTAACTGTACCAAAACATAACGTGAAATTTGTTTCTATTCTGTAATATCGTATTACAATTTACATCTAGAGTACATTCACAAATTCATCTCTGGTGCACCATTCTGTTCATATAAATTCTTATGATTTAAACAGATAGGCCTCGGTGGTCGAATGGTAACGACTCTTACTAATAATCACCAGCTCCTCACCGTTGTGAGTTCGACCCCCATTCGGAACTAAATTTCAGATGTGAAGAAGCTGTCCAGCTAGCTTACAGCAGGTTTATGGTTCTTCCCAGGAGTACACCAGAAATATTCCTTCACCGTTAAAGCTAGAAGAGTCGTTAAATGCCACGTGTCTGTTGGTACAACGTTAAACCTGGAAAAAGTTTTAAGCGCGTCTGATATGCTAGTAGATTGCAGCATAGACAAAGAAAACTTCATTGAATACTAATACTCGGCCTTTAGTTGTTTTTGATCAATTTGATGAACAAAATGATAACCAAAGAATAGAAAAATCAACCGCGACAGTGTAAAAGTTATATCATCATTACAACTGCAGTGGAAACGCTCTAAACCGGTTGAGCTCGGGACCAGGTCATTTGGCCATTTTAGAGGGGATGCCAGTGTTTAGAGGGGATTTTGAATTATATATAATTAAGTCGGGACCAGATATTTTGGCCGATTGAGAGGGGAAATCGGTCTGTAGAGGAATAGGTTTAGAGGGTTTCCACTGTAATAACAATGTAAGGAATTCATAATCTCTTTTCATTGTTAGAAAATACTTCATAGATTAAAAAGAACTATTTCGTTTTTCTCCCTATTTAACTGAATTGTTAAGTATTATCCTTGACCTTGTGCTTGGTAACCAAACACAGAGACATAATTTCGTTTGCGCATCGCTTCGCTGAACTTTTGGCATGTGCATAGCGTAAAAATATCTCCTCGAGGGCTCTGTATGAACAATGATTTGAAAAGTTGTCTATCTTTTCCTCAACTTCGGTTGATATTTATTACACAACGTGTTGCTTTAATTCTTTAAGTTTTCAACGATTTATAGCGCTTATTCATAGGAGAGTGATACCGTACATATATTATACATGTCCGTTTCGTAGTAAACGACACTTGACCGGCGAACAACGGGTAGTCGGATATAAAACGGTCAAGACATAACACTGATACAAAGAGAATTTTGTAATTTTAAGGTTTTAAACTTTAAATAGCCTTTGGTTATGTAGATATAGGAGAAAGACAGTTTAGATATATTCTCTGTTTGTGGTAACATTTCATTATTTACATGCACATGTATTATGTTTGTCCATTATTTCGTTCGTACGGGAACATATTACCAGTGCTTACTTACGTCTATATTAGCTCCTACACATTTAACTTCATACATGTTGTACAAATTGGCCTTTCGTTTACACTTGAAACTAGTATTTTTAACCTTTTAAATGTCACGTGACATATACAGAAACGCAGACGTGCTCAGCAATCAATTCTCAACCTCCTTATCATTGAGACCACCTCAATATAACAATCACATTTTTTAAAACCATTTTTCAATACTTTTACGTCTCAACTTCATACCGGAACAACCCCAACATTAAGGTCGGTTCATTTTTATCAAAGATGGTCTTAATATCGAAGTTTTACGGATATTTATTTTATCATAATACAATCATTTAAATATTATGTCACTATCCCACCACACAGTAACGAAATATTGCCATCTCAACAGATTAATCTTTTTTCAACTTATTTCCAACCAATTTCGGATGTATAGTATGAAATCGTGAACACGTAGAGCAATAACTGAATGGAACCGGACTGAACCAAACCGGACTGGAACGGACCGGAACGAACCCTTTCGAACCGGACCAGACCGTACCGAACCGAACCCCACCGAACCGGACCGAACCGAACCTTATCGAACCGGACCGTACTGATCAGAACTTATATTTAATTTACAGTCAATGCTTACAAAAACAACGGCATATCTCGCAATGACATTTGAACAAATAGTACACACTAATGGGAAACAACGGAAAAGATCAGTTCAATACGGGTACTAGACCCTTCAGAAAAAGGACAAAAAGGCTGGAGGCTCCAAATACAGTCAAATATGTGTCCGCCTCCGAATCAAGACCACCCTGTGAATAAAGGCCATTCTTTGAAAACCGTCAGTGATTATTTAGAGCAAACTTGCCTCCGAATAAAGGTCATCTGTCAATAAAGGCCACATTTTGTCTTTCCCAAGTGTGACCTTTGTTCACATGTTTTACTGCACATTTCTTTAATTGTGTGTTGATTACTTCATCCAATACAAGTAAAACATTGCTACTCATATAAATTCGATTGTTCAGTGACAGACACTGGGAAAAAGCATTTGTATTATTGTTATTTACCCGACTGTTGTAGGAAAAATACAATGATGTGAAGTACTTTTCTGAATTGATATCGTAAACATGTAATTATTAAAGTCGAGCGGCCTAGAATAATGTATTTACATTTTTATCGTCACTCTGACAGAATTTATTGATTAAACATAATTGTGATTATTAAGTGATGTAATTATGTATATTTTCTCCTTGGTGTATGTTCTTAGTTTGACAATTGAACAAGTTTACCAGTAATGCATTGAATTCCATCGAATGCGGCGTTATGAAACAGAGTAAAACCTCGATAATGAGACCACCTTCAGAACCCGAAGAGTCGTTTTTAATAATAATATATTATATTATTTAAAGACATAAGCGGTATTATTGAACACTTACTGTAATAGCAAATGTTTCATTCATACACTGTTTACATTGGTGTTTAGTTGCGTTAAATTCTAAACACGAGTACAAACTATAACGCTGAGTGCTCTTTTCTCGGAAATAAATTATGCGTGCGCTATAATTAACATAAACTTTGACATTTCTGTTACAGTGTACATGTAATTGTGTAACGTTAAGTACCGGATTTCTGTCATTAAATCGCGATAAACATTGCAACATTACGTTATATATTGTGCTGTAAACATTGTATGTACAGTATAACCCCTGAATACCGGACCCCTTCCAGACTAGGGAAATTCTGAGAACTATTGGTTATGAATAGAAAAAAATGGGACTTATAAAATCGTCCGATTTTCAGAGAATTCCTGTTTTCAGAGAGTTCGATTTTCAGGGGGTTTACTGTGTGTGTATGTTTCTATGTTACCTGTCATATTAAATGTTTGTAACGTTCAATAATTCACTTAGAAAGCTATTACAAGTTAAATTCGATAATTCATTCAATCATGTGTTTCATGCTTATTCCTCCGTGACGTCACTGTTTTCTGGCTTCATGTAAAGGTTTCTTGCAAATCTAGCGTGTTTTACTTAAACATTAACAAAACAGGAAACCAAACAAAACGACCCTTCCTCGTAATCTAGGTAACTCATTAATAAAAAAGAATTAAACATCAGGTTTATAACAGTTGATGTGAGATCTGAAACACACCGCTGATTGATTGATTGATTTTTTTTTCACCTGGGATTAACGTCACACTAATAGCCAAGGTCATTTGGCGACTTTTCCAACTTTAACGATGGAGGAAGACCCTGGGAGTGTGCCTAGGTAAAACCACCGACCTTATATGAATTTTGTCTGGTCCCGGTGGGATTAGAACTCACAGACATTATGATTGGCTTATTTAAGTACAGACTTATTAAACATAAGCAGTGGCGAAGCAAGTTTTGTACGTCAGGGCCTACGGTTATAAAACTTGAGATAGGTATCTCAAGCTCAAATCTCATATTTTGTCCTTCGATGTTTCTTACATAATTGTCACTAAACAGTGAGATTTGAGCTCGGAAACTATTCTCAAGTTTTATAACCTCGGGACCACGGTTATATCAATAATTATTGATAAGTTGGAACTTGTTCTTTACAAGTACAGTCAAACCTGTGTTAGTGGTCATCTGTGAATAAAGACAATCCTGTGAATAAAGGCCATTCTTTGAAAAATCGGCACTGATTATCTAGAACAAACTGACTTCTGAATAAAGGCCACATTTTGTCTTTACCATGGGTGGTCTTTGTTCGCAGGTTTGACTGTACGACATCAGGGTGTACCTACAAGCGTCTAGAATTGTTTTTTACTGGGCTTTAAAGCCTCGCCAACAGCCAGAGTGGGTCATTTAGACAGTGATTTTTCCAGCTTTACCGTTGGAGGAAGACCTGTAAGCTAGCTGGACAGCTTTCTCGCGTGTAATATTTGATCCAGGTTGGGGTTCAAATTCTCAGCGGTGAGAGGCTAGTAATTAATAGTCAGAAACCATAAACACACGACAAAGGAGGCCCCAGCCTATGGTGATTAAATATTAGGTAAACTGCGTGGTTGATGTAATGATGTCATTATTTTTAATGACACAAATACGTAACCAGCAGTATCAGTCCCTTTGATGTCAAGAAAATTGAACAATAATTACAATATTGGCATGAAATCTAGCCTAAATAATATGCAAATTAAACCCAGTAAGCCTTTGAAAATAGAATGATAATTTCAAAGTACAAGTACTGTTTATTTATCAAAATTGGAAGACACAACAATACACGACTGCGCTTATACGTTAAATCGTCTGGCTTAACCCACTGCTATCTTAAATATACACAAATGATAATTTCACACTTAGATATACGTAAGCAAGTTATATATATAATATACAGACTGATCGGAAATAGGATAAAACTGAATACATGTATTTATATGAATGCACGAATTAAAAACATGACCGAATGAGGAAATTACTTGTATATAATACATTTGCTCATAAAAACAATATTACATTTGTAATGAACAACGAGAGAGAAAGATATCCAAACTGTGTTTGCGACCACCTCCGAATAAAGATCACCCTGTGAATAAAGGTCATTCTTTGAAAACCCACCATTTATAATTTTGAACAAACTGACCTCCGAATAAAGGCCACCTGTCAATAAAGGCCACATTATTTCTTTGAAAAGGATGGCTTTTGTTCACAGGTTTGTCTGTAGTTTTAACTCAGGTTATGTTTAATGTTTTAATAGGTCTCAAAATGGAATTAATTCTTATATGGACCTTCTGGTTATACACGTTTGGTCAGCCATTATGACTGCACTGATAATACCCCCAATCTTAAGTGGTTATATGGACCTTCTGGTTATACACGTTTGGTCAGCCATTTTGACTGCACTGATAATACCCCCAATCTTAAGTGGTTATATGGACCTTCTGGTTATACACGTTTGGTCAGCCATTATGACTGCACTGATAATACCCCCAATCTTAAGTGGTTATATGGACCTTCTGGTTATACACGTTTGGTCAGCCATTTTGACTGCACTGATAATACCCCAATCTTAAGTGGTTATATGGACCTTCTGGTTATACACGTTTGGTCAGCCATTTTGAGTGCACTGATAATACCTCCAATCTTAAGTGGTTATATGGACCTTCTGGTTATACACGTTTGGTCAGCCATTTTGACTGCACTGATAATACCCCCAATCTTAAGTGGTTATATGGACCTTCTGGTTATACACGTTTGGTCAGCCATTATGACTGCACTGATAATACCCCAATCTTAAAGTATTGCTTCTTAATTCAGGGGCCTCTGGGGTCGAGTGGTTATAGTTTCTGATTTGTAATCACCAGCCCCTCACCACTTTTCACTTATCAAATCCCATCCGAAACCAAATGTCCTGCTAGCTTACGGAAGGTCGGTGGCTCTACCCAGGAGTACGCCTGGGATATTCCTCCACAGTTCAAGCTGGAAAATTCAACAAATGATCCTAGCTGTTTGTGAGATGTCAAGCCCCAGATCTTCTTAATTCGATAAGCTCCCTAAGACACAAGTAACCGGAAATCATGTGATACGGGTTTGCAACACGTTATTTCGCAGTAAAAAATGGAAAAGTGAAAGTTATTCAAACTTGTTACTTGATCTACGTAAACTGAATATTTTTAAAAATACAGTAAAACCCCGACACTGAGATCACCCTTGGGACCCGAAATAATAGCTCCTAATAATGAGGTGGTCTGATTATCAAATTGAATTATAAGGAAGTTATTAAAAGCCGGTCGTTATAATAAGGTGGTCGTAATATTGAGGTGATGGCAATTTGAAGTTACTGCATTGTTTATTTTCTTATACACAGGCAGTGTGTTGATTGACTCAGAGGAAACGGCGAAAACATTGAGCAAACGGTTAGGAAAGAATGTTCCTGTGTCACAATTTAAGTACCCGGATGCACGTTACTTTCGTGCTCATCCTACGTTCATTCGATGTTTACAACAAGTTATCATGAAACTCAAGCAGAACCAAGTGCAGGTGATTTAGTCCGTTTTTCGCATTTAGTTTTTTTTTTTCAAATAAAAGATTTCTTGTAGTTTTTTGTTTTTGTTCTAATGTGACATTGTCACTGGGGTTTAACGCCGTTTTTCAAAAATGTTCAGTTATATACGGCGAGCTGTTTACCTAACCAGTTTTCCTAGACTGAATACTAACCGGTACTAACATATCCTTCCACATGGAGCCGGCAACTCCACCACATATTGAGGAAAATTGACATTTTTGTTAAATTTTCATAGAAGGGTATGACCTGCCTAGTCCGGGCTTTGAACCCGGATGTCCGGGTTACAAATCCAGCGCACTAACCACAGTCACAACATTTATTTCTTGTAAAGTTCAAGACATGCAGCGAATACATCGAAAACATCACATATCTGTTCAGATTATATTATATAGACATTATGTACTGTATGTGTTCAGATTATATTGTATATACATAATATATGATATGAGTTACACCTATATTCGCATTGGAAAATTCGGGACAGAGATTTCATTTCGGATAACACCAGGTATTTAGATAACCCGTTGTTGAAAAGAGTGGATTTCATCTTAATTTTCCTCTTGATTTAGTTCCAGACACATTAATGCAGTGGGTGTGTTATATGTATATCCAGAGCTCGTCCAGCCTTTTACGTAGAATTTCAGAATTTATCGAAACTGAAATTATGAGAACGATCTCTACTGAGATCTCGTTTTATATTAGAGACCTTAAAGAAATGTAAACTGCTGATACATTTAGACACCTATATTTTACTAAACCAAACATAAAAAAGTAATAACATTTGTCCCTGAATTTTAATTGCTATTAAACATCCATCAATTTGTTAATTTGTGTTTCTAACAATTATTCAATAGCTGTATTTTTACAGTTTTTTTCGACTGTCATACAATCACGTATAATCAATTGATCGCCGACTTGAGTATAATTGCGTGACGATTAACCTAAATGCATGTGGTTAAATTGCTTTATGTTCACGCATAATTGACATAATGATAGTATTTAATGATCATAAAGCGAAGGTACATTGTTTTTCTTTGTCAAATACTACGTTTTATATTTCAATTTATTACCAAACATTTCTCAGTCTGTGAACAGATTCCATTCATACTAGGGCATCCACCACACTTTGTGATTTTATTGCCCCATTTGAAAAGTCAACAAAGAGAACTCATTGATACACACATTAATCCCAATAGTGATGCAATATACTGCTTATTGAATCACATGCATGTATTTGAAAACAAGTACTAGTCTTATTAAGATTTGATGAAAGCCTCTGGGCCATTCGAATTCACAATTTCTAGTTGAGCAGCCGAGTCATATCCGGTTAAATACTCTCTGTCTTTTATTAAATCGATTTTTTCCAATAATGCATTTAATACGGTTTTATTGTTTTATTCAAACATGGCTTTTATAACTGTTCAAAGTACAATTTGTGTCCTTTATATTGTTTAAATAGAATTTGTGTTATACTTTTATATAGGTTGAAATATTACGAGGGTTTATAACGGAGGACCTGTCTAGCGGAAGTGTCGTAGACAATTATCTACAGTCAGGATGTGGAACTCAACTTGGTTTATCCGGTACTTCCGGTAGCTTGGAAGATATCGCATCAGCTGTACTCCAAGTTTGCCCTGTCATCGTGGAGGTAAATAAAATGTCTAAATAATCTACTTTAACATCATTTCATTTTATTTCTTGAGCATTTCGGCAATTAATCATTTGTTATTTACAAAGCAGTGCAACCTCCAGAGCGACCCTCTCTTGAACAACAACCTCCCTTCAACAACAGCATGATTTTCCCACAGTACGAATTAACTATTAATTTAACCTCTCTAGAGCAACAACCTCTCAACAACAATATAAATTTGCTTCTCCCAAAGGGTGTCGCTTTTGCGAAGTTACACTGTATATATTATACATGTATACATCCCATAGTAGGCATGTCAGTCTCTTTCTGTTCCAAACACGAATTTTACATTTTATTTCAGTTATAAAGTTGCTATTTTGCCTTTTTTGAAGCAAGTACATATAGTGACTTTTTTCAACGGTACTGATTTATTTAATTGCATTTCGGAGACTTATCGATGTAATTAATCACTTGTATATTCTTGATCAGTCATTGTAGATTTGTTACGACTGAAGTGTTTTTAAATGTCAAACAGTGCATTGAAACTTTTTTAAAATAATATCATGATGTATTTGTTTTTCTATCACCGATTTTGTGGTTATTGTCTCCGCCGCTAAGACAATAACCTACCACTTTGATTCGTCGATTTTTGTTATTTTCTCGCACACAGTTTAGAACTAACTTGAATTATTCGGTGATGCTCTTAACTTTGTAGTATTCATTTCAGAAAATTTCAGAATTAAAACTGATCACAATGCATAGATATACTATTAAATTAAACGCATGTATTTGCAATATTACAATAAAACCTCGATAATGAGACCAGGTTCATGACCCGAAAATGTAGTAATAAGGTGGTCTCATTATTAAGTTGAATTATAGGAAAGTTATCGAAAGCCGGTCCGAAAATTAGTGGTCGTTTTAACAAGGTGGTCGTAATACTGAGGTGGTAGCTATGTAAGGTTTTACTGTGTATGTGTTTTTTTTCTTATAGAGGGAAATGAGAGATTTATACGTTGAGCTGATGATAGATCGTGTCCACTTTCATATGTCAGGGCCCGAGGAGACTGGTTTCCAGTTTGTAGCGTCTGGGGTACCAGGAATATCTGATCCGGAACAATGGGCGGAAGATGAAATCAACAACGGGCTGGGTAGGCATTAGTAGATAAAACATTGTTTTGAACACCTGTTGAATAATGTCTAAGTCAGAGTTTGTTGAATTAACAATTACATTCGTCTTGCTGGCTATGACTGACATCATGCTATTTGATTTAGGACGATCGTTTTAGTTAGAACTATTCCCCTCTAAACCGGTCTTGCTCCGGACGAGGTCATTTGGCCGGTTTAGAGGGGATGCCAGTATAGAGAGGAGTTTTGAATGATATAGTAATGAAGTCAGGACCAGAACATTTGGCCGATTTAGAGGAGAAACCGGTTTACATGGGAACCGGTTTAGAGGGTTTCCACTGTAATGAGATGGACTTATTACGAAGTTGAATTATAGGGGAGGTTTTCAACGCCGGTATAACAAAGTGGTTGTAATATTGAGTTGGTTGCTATTTGAGGTTATTCTGTACTTATAAATGCAATTATTGCGTATGGAAGTCAGATTAAGTGGAGAGGATGGGATCTAAGACACCTTATCAGGTTCCCATATTGTTTACAGTCAAGTCTTGTATAGTCATACTTGTGAACAAAAGCCACCACTGGGAAAGAAAAAATGCAGCCATTATTGACAAGTGGCCTTTATTTAGAGGTCAGATTGTTCTGAATAATAATTGACGGCTTTTCAAAGAATGGCCTTTATTAACAGCGTGGCCTTTATTTTGAGGTGGCTTCAAACACAAGTTTGAATTTAACTTTTACATTCAAACCTGTGTTTGTGTCCACCTTCAAATAAAGGGCACTCTATGAATAAAGGCCATTCTTTGAAAAAAACTGTCACTGGTTATTTAGAACAAGTTGACCTCCGAATAAAGGCTACCTGTCAATAAAGGCCATATTTTGTCTTTTCCAAGGGTCGCCTTGGTTTACAGGTTTGACAATAGTAATAACGTTAATTATTCCATTGGGAATTCTATATTAGAGCTTCTATTTACGAAGTATAAATTGTAAATGCAAATGCGCTGTAATTGCGTCATAGACAGAAGAAGAGAATGATGGTAATACAAATGTATTTTGGTTACTATACCGAACTAAAATAATAATGAGTTTTGTAATACTGATTTGTGATGTCTAATTACTAATAAAATCCCGCAGAGCAAGGTTTAATAAATTCTACCGATGAGGAGAGATGTTTGCTATACATGCAGTGGTTGGTAGAAGTGTATATTATTAACAACACAGACCAGTAAAAATTAATGAAAATGTTAAATACAGTAAAACATTGATAATGAGACCACCTTGAGGACCCGAAATATCGGTTGATATAATGAAGTGGTTGCATTATCAAGTTGAGTAAGAAGGGATTTGTTGAAAGCCGGTCCGAAAATATGCGGTCGTTATGACGAGGTAATGGTAATATTGAGGTGGTCGTTGGTTAAGGGTGATACTGTATGTTTCATTGCAGAGCCTTCGGGTGATGAAGATTGCAGTAATTACAGCCCACTGAGTAATGGCAACCACTATCCGGAGAGGTTCTCACATGATCGAGTTCTTGGCAATATCGACGTTCAGGTCTCAAGAAATATGACCGAGTTCAAGAGGTAATAAAGTTATCGGGTATACTACTGCTTTCATTCAAAGTTAATCAACTAATTAGTGTTTCTGCATTATTTATTATCATCAATAAAAGAACATTCGATCCTCAAGTTATGCTTCTGTTATACAGTAGGTTAGTTAAACAGTACAACCTCTCCAAAGCAACACCTTTTGGGCGGAGCAAAATTACGTTTTTGTTGGGAGGTTGTTGCTCTAGAGAGGTTAAATTAATCGTTAAATCGTAAAGTGGGAAAAATCATGGTGTTGTTGAAGTGGAGTTGTTGCTCAAGAGGTGTTCGCTCTGGAGAGGTTTCACTGTAGTCGCTTTCCCACGTGGATTAATATCAGTACGAAGGCATCTAGTCCATACTGGATATGTCAATAAGTTTTCCTAAATTCACGTTATCATCATATATAATTTCTTGTTATAGACACTTTCCAAATTATTTCATTCTAGAAACGATCATACGGGTATTTCTGTTCAATCCACTGGCTTGTGTTTTACACAGCCTCTATGGAATTCTTTCTAGTTTGCTGTTCAAGTTTGATAATAGAGTAAAACCTATACCTAATAAAATATTCTTCAGATCAAAAGTTCCTTCATAATTCGAGTAAATCGATTCCTGAAAGGCAATCCCGTCTAAATGCAGTGCTTTCAAATATGGCGGCACTTTCCAATTAATGACCAAATAGTAATGTATTAAGTTATTGTCAACTACGTAGATGAGATAACATTGTTTGATGCTAATGGACATGTTTTTTCATACACATCAGGCAACATTTGCTCCTGTTTATCTCGCCATCCGTGCATTAAGTTTATAAATGCATAATATTATTTAAGATATAATAAATATGATCCCATTTTTTATCAGTTGATGAAGTAAGGACAGATGTTCGGCGGTGTAATTGTTTTAATATTTGCGTAGTTGAACTTTTGCCCATACTTTATTAACTGATAAAACAAAGGGGCAAATTTATGATCTCGACGCTTGGCATTTTTTGTTGGAGATTTTCGTGAATAATAAATAAACATTTTATTTTTTCATTGCATTCACTATATTTTAGTATTAAGATACAGTAAAACCCTGAAAATGATATCATATTTTGAACCCGAGAAAACGGTCGTAATAATGAGATGGTCTCATTATCAAGTTGAATTAAGGGGAGGTATTGACAGTCCGTCCGAAAATAAGCGGTCGTAATTACGAAGTGGTCGTAATATTGAAGTGTTCGCTATTTGGGGTTTTACTATACCTTATTAGTCTTTTTAGATTTTATTGGAACATTGTGTGATATTTGTTATCTTGACTCCCTCAAGGCTCCTTGTTTTTCTATATACAGACTCGTACAGTATCAGGGAACCAATATTGAGTTTGAGAATAACGAGAGGAATAGCGCGTGGTGTGGAGAGGAAGGTATCACGTGTGCTAGTGCATGCGCAGATAGACTTCTTGGAAATACAATAAATCGGAGGTAATACATGCATTATTTTGAAATAAAATACAACTTTCCCTTTAATCTTATAAGAAAATGCTTAACGTGCCTTCCATTCATTATGCCTTGGTCGCACATACGTTAAATAGCGTAGTTTAACGTAGCTGTAAAATACTACGGTAAATACAAGGTTAAATTCGCTAATGTAAGTAAAAGAGCTTTAAGCTACAATCAATAACGAAATAATAAATCCGTTGAAGTACTTTAAAGTCCGTTTTAGTACGCTAATGATGTACGTTGAAGTCCGTTGAAGTACGTTAAAGTACGTTAAAGTCCGTTGAAGTACGCTAATGGCGTACGCTGAAATCCGTTTAAGTACGTTAAAGTCCGTTGAAATACGCTAATGACGTACGTTGAAATCCGTTGAAGTACGCTAATGACGTACGTTAAAATCCGTTGAAGTAAGTTATAGTCCGTTGAAGTACGTTATAGTCCGTTGAAGTACGCTAATGACGTACGTTGAAATCCGTTGAAGTACGTTAAAGTCCGTTGAAGTACGCTAATGACGTACGTTGAAGTCTGTTGAAGTACGTTAGTGAAGTACGTTGAAATCCGTTTAAGTACGTTAATGTACATTAAAAATTTTGCTGTTTGTCGTAGTTATCCTTTGAACATGATAAAAAGATAAATAGTCGCTCACGGCTCTCCATGTTTTTTTTACAAGTTATTTAGAAGTTGAAGTACGTTCAAGGTTAAAGAACGTTAAGATGCGTTATCCAGAAATACGTTAAGCTATTTAACGCATGCGTGATCATAGTTTTAGAATGCATTCTTTGCTTACAAAAAGTTATTCCAAATATAAGTGTGCAAAGTATTTTGATTGACAGTAAGGCCAATCAACATGCTATTTAACTACACTAGCCGTCACAAGAAAGTAACCAGTAAAAATTAATGGAAATGTTGAATACAGTAAAACGTTGATAATGAGACCACCTTGAGAGTAATCGAAATGAATTTAATTCTTGAAAAGCTGAAACATTTCATGTTATGGTTTATTGTTATAAATTATTTACAATAAAATTGCTGTATACTATTAAAATTTCAAGGTCAGTATATTAGGTCTAAATAGAAGAATTTTTATGATACCGGCTAGTATATTTCCAGCAAGTTTCAAACCATTCATGAACGTTGAATTTAAAATAATTTCACAGTTTATGCAAAACATATAATTTCTTCAATTATCCTACAATGGAATGGGACGAAAAGCATATAAATCTATTCGAGTTACAACATTAATATGGATTAACATGTATGTCGTTTAAATCCCCATGAACGCATAAATAAGTATAATACATTTACTCGGTTGTAGTTAAAGCGTTGCTAAATAGTTCGTTCGTGATAATAACTACTGAGTGTATATAATTACGGTAACATTTCTTAAATATTACAGTAATTTCCCGAGTTATTGTGTGATATTAAGACAATGACAGATCAGTTCTGGTTTTGCTTGTGTTGGATGCAATATATTTACATTCGACATAGGCTTCTCCCTATATTTAATTTAACACTGTACTAGATCAAACATTGCACAGTAGCCGCGACCGTGGTCCAGTGATTAGTGCGCTGGACATACCGGCGATCAGGGCTCAAATCCCGGTCGCGGCAAGTCATATCCTTCTATGAAAATTTGACAAAAATGTCGATTTTCCTTCATATGTGGATATGTAGAGAAGTTGCTGGCTCCTTTTGGAAGGGTAAGTTAGTATTGGTTACTATACAGCGCAGGAAAACCGGTCGCCGTATATAACTGAAATATTGTTCAAAAACGACATTAAACTCAGTGAAAAAAGAAAGATTCACTTTTGGTCAGTACCGAAATAATAGTTTTCAGTGACGTAATAATGTATAGGTAAGTTTAACCAAATTGGAGTCATTGTTATTTGATTAACTGCAACAACTTAGACGTTACGAATTTATAAACAGTAAAACAGCGACCACCTCCGTATTACAATTACATTGTATTATCTTATTATAACGACCACTTATTTTCGGAGTTTGATATTTCAACTTGATAAAGTGACCACATAAATGAAGGTGGTCTTAATATTGAAGTTTAAGGAGCCTCCGTGATCGAGTGGTTATGGTCTCTGACTAGTAATCTGAGTTCTAATCCCATCCCAGACTCCCATGTGAGGAAGCTGTCCAGCTAGTTTACGGAAAGTCGGTGGCTCTACCCAGGTGTACGCCTAGGGTCTTCCTCCACCGTTAAAGCTGAAAAAGTCGTCAAATGACTCATGCTGTTGGTGAAGTGCTAAACCTAATTTAGAAAAGTAATATGAAAGTTTATTCTTATTTATACATACTAATAAAAATATCAAACATATTCATTCATAGATGTGCTGATAGAGTGATGTCAACGAGGCTGATGTCGGTCATGAAGAAGTTACAGAAGAAAGCGAGAACAAGTCTAAATGGTAATACATGTAGTTCACATAAACCACTACAGAGTTGTCGTTTATGCATAAATATCTTAAATGTAACTAGAAAGAAACTCTTCGTAGAATAGAAGAGTTAGTTCAACATTTTATAGTTACGTAGACACAATTTTGAATGTAATTGTACGTATGTAAACGGGTTACTTTAAAGGCGTGTTTCATAATGATGAAGGTATTTAAATATCTATTTGAATAAGCACCATGACTTCCAAAAGTCTTACGTCATAATGACACCACAAAACAAATATATACATAACAAATATAGTCAAGCCTGTGTTTGCAGCCACCGCCGAATGAAGGCCACACTGTGAATGAAGGTCATTCTTTGGAAAACCGTCATGGATTATTTAGAACAAACTGACCTCCGAATAAAGGTCATCTGTCAAAGTATTAGACAAGCGCGTGTTTATGATCAATGTTTTTTTATATTCATAAACATTTGATATTTTACCTCAGATACCAAATGATCGTTTGTCATATTTGACATCAGAGGTTTTTAAATACAGTTATTAATTTCAACATTAAAAAAATTTCATTATTTACGAAATAATTTTCCGACACATTGTAACCTCTCCGACTTATTATAACGTTGATTTAAGATATACGAACGCAGTAATTGCATGCTAATATCAATGTCATGGTACAGGTTTTGAAATATGCATCGACACATTTTGAACGCTTAAAAAGTATGCTGGTTATTCAAATAACATGATTTGTGTCAACACTTCAAAATATGCCTTATTGTCAGATCTCAAAATTTAAGGAGTCCATCAGTTTTGCTCAGTAAGTAGAGCGTAAGGTACGCGGACATGTTTCTGAGTTCGAACCCTGAGGCGGCACATGTGTGACATGTACGTCTCAGAAGATAATTACAGTGCTCTCTCTGAAGATCTACACTTGTCGGGGCAGGAAAAAAGTGTTGTTCTTTGGAGGGAGTTGTTTGGCGGGAATTGATACATTGGCGACAGGTGATTTTTTATTAGGTGTATGTGTATTTTTTACTGTCGTTTCTTGGAGGGAATCGGTCTTTGGACGTGACTTTACGGGTGGAAGCACTGTATATCTAAGACCATTAGTCCTCTACTGACGGTCATTCAAGTGGAGAAGTTAGGGTTATATGCGGAGAACAAGGTTAGTGCGGATGAAGAATTTGGGAACACTGATTATGTTAAATTCCCATTGATATATATTGCAGCAAAGTGGCGTTAACACCACCCAGTCCCATCCCAAGTCCAGCGCACTAACCACGTGATCACGGTTATGACCCCCCCCCCAAAAAAAGAGATTAAAATGAGGAACCATGATGCAAATGGTTGTGTTTCTCGCTAGTAAAATTTCTCTGAACGCAATGTTAAAACGTGCAAATATTCATCGAAGTACGACTGGCTCCCGCGTTCATGATTCGTACCGTGATAATTCAATGTCTCAAAATCGATCTTTTCAAATTTTGCGAAAACTCTTATTAATTATTCAAAATCAATTAAAATACAATCTTCAGCAAGCAGCAGTGACTATCGGAAGAATAAATTGACTGCGCCATTTCAAAACAAAGTGATAATATACCAGTTTGGACGAGCTCGAATAAGGCAACATTTTATCGAACGATGTTGACGTTGTCATGGTAACATTGATGTACACTTATATAACCGGAACCGCATCAATAACTGATCCGTAAAGATATAATTGTCGTTTGTTTTTATGTATACTGATGATAGCAGATAAAATACTTCAACTTTCATTATTAATTCATATACAAATCTATTTGTCCCTAGTTTCATATTTATCGACCGCATTTAAATTTCATTTGTTTATTTTATGAATTCTAAATTAAATTCATAAATGTCTGATATCTCATACGCATGATATCATACTTAATGCCTGTGGCTAAATTAAGGATGCTTCGACAGGTACATGTCTCCGTTATTATACCGTTACTGTGCATCATACACGTAAATTGAATAAGTAAATTTGTGGAATAGCGAAACATGTTTATCTTCAAACGTAATCAAATTTAAAATCTTTTCATACATAGTTTATCTAGATTATTAAAGTAAAAAATATATGGTATGATGAGACATTCAATTGATTACTTGGTACATGTAGTTTCAAGTAGATAAAATTACAACTATTATTTTTTTTTTACAGCTAATTGATTGTTGCGAGATATGATTAGCGACATCATTCGCATAACTGAATAGAAATGGGCGTTAACTAGCAATCTAAACAAAACAACTTAACAGAGCGTTTTTCTTGTTACAATCCAAAATAAATTGGTTGATTTAAGATAAATTACAACCGTTTGCTGACAATTACGATTTGTAATCGTTAATAAGCTAGTAAATGCGTTTACAAATCCACGCTGTGTTTTAGTTGACGGTTTTTTTTTTGAAACAATACTATTACGAACAATGTATTTGTATCAGAAAAAACTGCTACAACCCACAACAGATAATGTCGTACCTGAGTACAAATTAAATTTTAAACGTAGAAATGTCTAATCTACCTTTAATCTCACGACAATATTATCATCTAGTATATGTATGTCATAATGTATACATGCATAAGCAAACGGGAAAAACTATGTCGATAAATTGTTACTGTATGAAATATCTATTCTTGCTATTGTCTGAATGATATTACTTATAATTATTCATGAATTATTTATTTACATAACCGGCACAAATCAGCGATAAAGTATCATAAAGTCAGAGAGAATAATCGATAAAAGATATATTTTTCTATCACAAGACAAATAATTTATCAAATATTACCTTGTTATTCTTTCCCATAGTAACAATCCCATGGTGAATTGTATTATTTATCAAATATTACAGTTTTCAATTACCGTGAATCATATCACTACTTTATGTCTGAGCTAACAAACAATCGAGCCATCAAACTTTAATAGAAAGGTGCGCACTCGGGCGAGTCGAACATCATTAGGCCTATCAATTCAAACGCACAACATCCCTCTAGCAGAATTGCTATAGATACGTAATAAATTAACCTTGGGCTGCTAAAACTTGATGGTTTTGAACTTGCGGTGACATATTGCTGCACTTCGAAGACAAAGGCGTGGATGTATCAGATACTGTATAAGAAAATATTTATATTTTTTTATAAATTTGCTCGAAATTGATGATAGTTTAGCGAGTTTGAATACAAAACAACTTCATTTTGCGTCTACCTACCTACTTACCTACCTACCTACCTTAATATTAAGACCACTTCAATGTAACAATCCATTTTTAGTTCTGGTATACAACGTGACCTTTACATTTCAACTTTAAATTGAGATCACTTCGATATTAAGACCGGTTTATTCTTCTAAATGTTTAAATACATTAAGACATCAGAAGATGTTAACTCGTAAACTATTTTTTTCATGTATATTCTTATTTATTTTAATCTTCTAAACACACCAAAGTCATACCTTTATGCCCATACTACCATCTGAAAGAATAAAAAAGGTGTTCTTTATCACACGAGAGCGTTAAAATTGATTAAAAAAGGTTAAAAATCAACTAAATGAATTTTAATTGAAATTCTTAATTTGAGCAATTTTTATGACAAGCAAGTTGTATATCCATTATTTGAAGAAACTAAACCTAGGGTTGGTGTCTCAGTATGCGTCACAGAAGTAATTAAATAACTTCAGTAATTTCCCTGTAATTCAACTTGTTAATGAGACTATCACATTATTACGATTTTTCTGTCTCATTATTGAGATTTTTCTGTAATCTTAAAAGCGCCAACAAGGAACCAGGGTAGGCGGGCGTTAGAAATTTCGTTCAGACCTGAGATGAAAATTCTGCTCAATCTTATACGAGCTCGTATTCTTACATTGTAAGCCAATCAAGCTCAATTTTAAGCTCATTTAGATTACTTAATTCCGAAGAAAATTCTTCACAAACTCTTATCAATATGAAAATAGTGTCGGTAAAATTGTATAAAAATGTTCTGTTCGAATTTTGGTTCCCACGATCGTGCTGAAATATTCGATTTAGTCGCTTATATCTAACAAAATTCTATAAAATGAAACTCTTCCTTTTGAAGTAAATGTGCTTTTAAAGTGAAATAAACTCACAATGTTTTAATAAGACTGAAATTGCAATGAACAACATACATAAAACTTAGTCATTCTGCATCAAATTAGATATAAAACGTACAATTAGATTTGCCTTTAGCTACCAGATATATACATTAAAACCTCGATAATGAAACCTCCTTAGGGACCCGAAAGATCGGTTAATGAATTGGTCCCATTATCATCTTGAATTATAAGGGACGTATTGCAAGCCGATCAGAAATTTAATGGTCGTTATAACAAAATGGTCGTAATATTGAGATAGTATACTGTATTGCACGAAGTGTATTAAAAAAGAAGCCAATGTCGGTGCTTTGCTTTCCGTTATTCGACATATTTTTATGACTCTACCAACGTGAAAATAGATCGCAGGGCAAGACTAAAACAGAAGTAAGCACCCACTATTAAGCATAATGTTAATGTTATGTTGTCATGGTTATATTTTTAACAAAGTTTAAAGATGCTGTCAAGATTCTCTGTATATTCAACGGTAATTCCAATCAACATTCATCATGTTAACGGCTTCTGTTTTGGATTTTTTCTCGTGTGCCTATAAAACTTGAAGCAAGCATTTTATGGTGAATTTTATTGCTTTTGAACGGGATTTGAATTAGAAAACATAGATTTCTTTCCAGTTTTAATCACTAAGTGAATACAGTCAATCCTGTGTTTAAGGCCACCCCTGAATAAAGACCACCCTGTGCTATTCTTTGAAAAACCGTTACTGATTATTAGAACAAACTGACCCCGAATTAAAGGCCACCTGTCACTAAAGTACACAATTAGTATTTCGTAAGGGTGACCATTGCTCACTGGTTTGAATACATCAATAGCAACAACGATGCTGATAATTATAAATACTTAAGTGACAATACCAACAACAAAGTTAACATATAACATTGAAATTTTCATTTAAAGAAACAAGAATATTTGTCATGGTGTTGATTTAGTGGTTTCATCTTCATATATTTATTCTTTATGTACAGGAAAACCTCACATAGTGACCACCTCAATGTTACAACCACCTTCTTATACTGACCACTTATTTTCGGACCGGCTTCCCATAACTTCCCTATAATTCAACTTGATACAAAGCCCTCCTCATTATAACGACCGAGGTTTCGGGTCCCGAAGGTAGTCTCATTATCGAGGTTTTACGGTATATCACAATTTAATGATCAATAAATTCATTTCGTTGTGGTAGGAACATCTGTATCAACTATTACCGTTTGCAGTTTAAAGCAAATAAATTCTCATTTCTTTAACATTTAGACATGATTAAGTATTTAATTCAACGAGGGAGAAGTCGATAAACTATGACTGCAAAACACGCATGTCAATTCAAGTTTATTGAACCATTAATATAAACAAGTGTAAATGAAACAATTCAGGGCATTGTTTCGTTACGCAATTAGATAGGTTGATAATTAAAACGGATCGTCAGTAACAATTATCTTTTTTGTGACGCTTTGAAAACCACGAGCAAATTAGAGTGATGTGCAAACGGTAGACGGCTATCTCGCTTTGTACGCTGACACGAATCAGTTCGTTGATGCGTGAAATCAAACGATACAACAAATATCAAAAAAATATATTTTCACTAAATCAAATATGTATAAAGGTTTTTTTGTAATTCCATCGGCAGTAGTGTTTGTTTAACAACAATCAATTTATAATTACAAAATGTTTGAATTAATATTACAGACGATGGTGTGTAGTTGAATTATTTACTAATTAATGAAATGATATTTCGGAGAGAGGATTCAGTACATAAGTATTACTAAATAAACATGTTATGATTATTTGAAAATGCTTTATATATTTTCAAATAAAGGCATTTAAACGTTATTAGATGGGGGTTGAGACTGAAGATCTAGGTGGCGAATGGGAGGGTCATAGAGGAAGTTGGAGTGGTATGCTTGGGAATTGGAGGGATATAGAGAAATTTGGAGGAATACAGAGAGAGGGACAAGAGGGACATGTCGGGATAAGGGTGACTTGGGGAATCTGAAGGGAAAGAGGGGTCATTTGAGGAACGTTGTGAATTGGGATAATGAGGAATTGTTATGATTACGGATGGAAACGGGAGAGATGATAATGGGATAGGGAAATGGGGAGGACGATATGGGGATTGTAATGAATATGGATGGAAATGGGGAGGACGATATGGGGATTGTAATGAATATGGATGGAAATGGGGAGGACGATATGGGGATTGTAATGAATATGGATGGAAATGGGGAGGACGATATGGGGATTGTAATGAATATGGATGGAAATGAGGAGGACGATAAGGGGATTGTTATTTGGAGGGACGACAAGAGGGTTGTTATAAGTATGGATGGAAATTGGGAGGACGATATGGGGATTGTTATTTGGAGGGACGACAAGGGGGTTGTTATAAGTATGGATGGAAATGGGAGAGACGATAAGCGTATTGTTTTGAATATGGGTGGTAATATGAGAGACGATGAGATAAACGTTAGGGACATAGATGAAAATATGAGGGAGGCAAACAAAAACAAATTCACAAGACGATAAGAGAAACGACCAATTACATATTAATATACCAAAATAGCTATAGCAATCAGTTTATGCGGTTAATAGAATTATAATTGGCGTAAATCATTAAAATTTAATATTGATATTGTAATTTCGATATTTCAGACAAACTTAAAATTCTAGAAGCTTGGGACGAACCGCATGAGGGTAGCCCAGATGGCGACAGTGCAGACGACACGTTACATTATGAAGGCCGTGCGGTCAAGGTCACATTGTCGTCTGGTGATTTAAGCAAACTCGCCGAGCTCTCTCAGTTCGCCATATGTCTCGGGGCTGACTATGTTGAGCATAGAGGTATGACGTCAGATATTCCGCACTGCGTAGAATATATATTTTTTATTTATGTTCTACGACAACATTTAACAATAATGTCAAATGCTTAGTCCACATAACATTTGAGTATTACATGTGATTAATAAACAAACAAATCTACATCTTAGTGCGGGTTATTCAGCCGTTAAGCCTTAACCTTAAGCCTTGACCTTGACCTTGAGTGTTCAGATTTGTTGATCATCATTCTATAAGCATGCTCGCGTAGGCGCGAATACATGTACTTATTGACATTATTCTTGCATCATATTTCTTACAGGTGACTATTTATATATTGCTGCAAAGAAATATTTGACCGGAGGGTCAAAGGTCAATTTTCCAAATATGGAATTACTAGAGGTTGAGGTTCCTGTCACTGTAGAGAGTGCGTATAATCTACCGACATCTTACACCGAGAGTGAGAAAAGGCAGTACCCATTGTTTGACAGCAGTGGTCGAGTGAGTATTTGTAACAACCAGACAATCTCAGGGGCGTATATATAGGTCCAAGTGGGTAACAAAGGGGTTCCACGTGTGTAGAGAGTAAAACTATACATATTTGATTGTTAATGTTTCTACAATCTTGAATATAAACCAGTTAAGATTTATTTATCTGATCACTGACTTATTAAAAAGATTAATGGATTTTTGGCGCTGAATACATCGCGATAAATAGGCGATTATTATGGCCATCTTGACAGACGGCCATTTTTGTTCCCATCATCCTTGTATTTCCGGTATGGTCTGAATTTCTACTTAACTCAACGCAGTAGTAACTTTGGTAAGAAACACACGTATCACCAATATCCATGATTGGCGACTTATGATGGCCATTTCGTGATTCTGGTATCCCAGTGTCTTTACAGGGAAATAATTCCATATCGCATCTGTGTACCGAGTCGTGAGTGTATTTGGTGACTGTGGTAATACATGCGAAGCTCGTACTTAATCTTTTCTCGTTTTTTTGAGAATGATCCTTTTGCCTCATAATACCGCATTTCCCCGCATCTGAAGCAGACGACATTTGAAAACAGTGTGGCAAAAGAAACCATTGCTTGTAATGAGTAATGGCTTCTTTTGCTACAAAATTTTCCACTCTGTCAGAGTTCTTAAATAAATTTATGTTTTGTATAAATGTATATTAGCTTTGTATTCGGAAGAGTCCAAGATATGCTTATGAGGCAAAGGGTTATAATGACTTTCACAACTAAAGAGCTTACTTGTGTTTTAGAAGTAAATTCTTTTTTCAGTTGAATGCAAGCCTTTCCCCCGGTGTAACACTAGGACAATTTGTCTCGAAGAATTATCGTTATTTCCGGCTTAGTCCTCGAATACACAACTGCTATGTTGATGTCGTATACCAGGAAAACAAACGGCAAACGAACACTGGTAGGTTTCTTCTGAAATACTGTAAAATCTCGATAATGAGTCCACCTTCGGGTCCAGAAAAATAGGTCGTAATAATTTGGTGGTCTCATTATCAAGTTGAATTATAGGGGAGTTATCGAAAGCCGGTCCAAAATATGTGCTTGTGGTAAAACGGTGGTCGTAATATGGAGATGATCGCAATGTGAGGTTTTACTGTACATATAAAATTCTTATTAATTTATCTGCATAATTGCAAACTAAACATAAAGGAAATCAAGTCATGCATTAATGCACGGTGAAACTGTTTCTTTCATTTACCCATTTATACAAAACGTGTAAAACGCAATATGTTATGGTGAGTGTTGTATATTCGATTGTTTTTCAACAATTTTTCAGTTATGTACAGCGACCGGTTCACCTTACCAGTTTTCCTGGACTATATACTAACCAGTACTAACTTACCCTTGCACAAGGAGCCGGCAACTTCTCCACATATGGAGGAAAATTGACATTTTTGTCAAATTTTCATAGAAGTGTATGATCCGCCGGGTTACAAGTCCAGCGCACAAACCACTGGACCACGGCCGCGGCCTGTGTACAAAATATGCTGCACAATCGTGACTCAATTCTTGCGTTGACGAGCTCCTGTCTATACTTTATTCACGAATGAAATAAGGGAATATATTTGTTTTTCCCAGTCAGTAACTGCTGGAATGATTTCTTGTGTCTACAAATAGCAGTCAAAACCTGTGAACAAAGGCCATCCTTGGAAATGACAAAATGTGGCCTTTATTGACAGGTGACCTTCATTCGGAGATCAATTT
This sequence comes from Lutraria rhynchaena, assembly GCA_008271625.1. NCBI lineage: Eukaryota > Metazoa > Mollusca > Bivalvia > Venerida > Mactridae > Lutraria > Lutraria rhynchaena. Next base: position 1,318,466 of record VIBL01000108.1, on the reverse strand, counting down.
GTTTCAAATAATTAATGACAGTTTGTCAAAGAATGGCCTTTATTCATAAGATGGCCTTTATTCGGAGGTGGTCGCAAACACAGATTTGCACATTATACCAAACATAACCAATGTATTTAGTGATACTTATGGTTAGTATTTGATGTCATTCCTCTACCTGTGGTTTTAAGGTGTATTTAGTATGGTAATTCAAGTTGATTTGGTTTCGCGAGCTTGCGTTCAACTGAACGATATTGGCGATTTTCGGACGAAAAATATTAATCATCTGCTTCATTTTTTGAATTATACAAAGTGTTTATTGGTTATGTGTAGTATAACGTAATAGCTATCTGTAGACCCTAGCTTTCAGAAATTTGAGTGATTTCTGAAAAGGTTACGTATTGATAAACAAACTTGGTGCAGAAACTGTCACTTTGGAAGTGAAAACCCTTGTATATACATGTATATGATGTATGTGTTTTTGGTCCGTGTGGCCATCTTATGCTTTAATATACCATTATACGCCACCCCTTCAACGTGCTAGCCCCCTATGCATTCGATTGTCTGTGATTTAAGTAGTACTAAATTGTTTTGTCTGTAAGAAAAATATGCTGTATAAAAAGAACGATTACAACATAAAAACGGCACTGCACTATGATCTTTATAGTGGAGACTCTTTGAATTTAGTGTTATATTGTCGTAATACAGTCATGCTGCATAATACTACATTATATAGGCCGCCTGTGAAAAAGAGACCAGATGCCGGTAATAATCAGTGATGTCATTTCCCGTACAGGCATTTGCAGTCCATATTAATCTCTGACGTAAAGGTTATCTCTAGGCACCTCCGTGGTTTAATGTTTATGGTCTCTGATTTGTAATGTAATCACTAGCCCCTCACCGCTTTAAGTTAGAATCCCACCCGGGATAAGATTTCAATCATGAGGAAACTGTCCAGCTAGCTTACTGAAGCTCAATAGTTCTTCCCAGGTGTATTCTTGGGGTCTCCAAATAACCCTGGCTGTTGGTGCGACATTAAACTCTAGTTGAAAAAGGTCATCCCTAACAAAGGCCATGTTGGGGGAATCATCGTGGTCTAGAGGTCGGACGTCCGACCTCTGATCCGAAGGTCCTGAGTTCGAATCCCGGCTTCGACGAGTTTCATTTATGAACTTCACAATCCCATTTTTCGGACGTAGTACTGGTGTAGTGTCCAGGAAGCGGACTCAAGCGTGATTAATATAAGGAAAATTGCTTGTTTCGCAATCGAGCTAAAATAGTACAAACTAAAGGCCAGGTTGTACTCTCTCGACATTGGTCTTTATAGATATATATCTTTATAGATTATAAGCTGTGAGCAGTAAGTGATCATGTAGGTAAACACATAGAAAGTTAATACATGCAACCACACTTATGCATGAATATGTGGTAATATTTATTTAAACTGTTTGATATATTTATTTTGCACACGTACAACCTGTTACCTTTTCATGTGTAATCTAAATAAACAAAATACGCGAACAGTGCTTTGTACCTGTATCGGCAATTCTTTATTTTCTTCAAGTTGGCACTTTATCTGTATAATTTCCACGAACACAACAGCTTGTAATATTAATTGTAAATAACCAATGAATAGCAAGAACACAAAGAGAGAGAAAGATTCAATGCCTACAAAATATTTTTCGCGTAATATATCATATAACCCCAACATTGTGCACAGTGGGTGTTACATTAAGTTTGTAGCAGCAAATTATGGATGAAATGATTTAGGATAATATAGTAAAAACTCATTATTCAGATCACCTTTTGGACCGAATAAATCGGTTTTAATTTTAAGATTGTCTCAATTTCAAGTTGAAGTATTGAGGAAATATTAAACTCCGGTCCAGAAAGAAGTGGTCTTAATAATAAAATGGTCGCTAACTGAGGTTTTACTGTACATGTATTTATTCATGGTTTTCAACTTTACTCATATTTTGTCTTTTCGGCATGAAATATACAGGAATACATAGGACGAAGAAACAGTTTTTTACAATATTTTATAGACATGTTTTTTGTAAACATGTATATATATTTTTTCAATGGGTTTAACGCCGTTTTTCAACTATTTTTCGGTTATATGCGGCGACCGGTTTATTCAATTAGTTTTCCTGGACTGTATACTAACCAGTACTAACTTACCCTTCCACAAGGAACCGGCAACCTCTCCATATGTGGAGGGAAATCGACATTTTTGTCAAAATGTCATAGAAGGGTATGTCGAGACCAGGATTTGAACCCGGATCGCCTGGTTACAAGACCAGTGCACGCACTTACCACTGGATCACGGTCGCAACCAAACATGTACAGTAAAACCTTAATAGAACGACCACCTCAACACAACAGCCACTCATTTTGACCAGTTTTCAATATTTCTTCTATATTTGAACTTGATAACCAGACCACCTCAATATTGAGACCGCTCTTTTCGGGTCCAAATGATGGTCTTAATATCGATATTTTACTGTATTTCGCACTGAATTCAATGTACATGTATTAAGTGTTTAGCAGACTGTATTGTATCTTTTATACGTATTTTTATCAATATCTTGTCCCTCCAGATATTTTGCGATGTTATATAACACCATAAGGGGCTATTAATTCCCCCCAGAAACTGATCGTATCGCTAAATTAGTTTCATGATTATATTACTACCAAATACCGTTTATAATGTAACATTATTAGCCAAAGATTCCATTTGGTGATTAGAATAATGAATACACAACACGACAGTTGGCATGCATCAGTTTCCGGATGCATATTGTCGGGTTATTTCTACAAACCCGTTTGTCATTTTTTCCCATTTTGAGAAAATCGCATTTAAGTATTGAACTGCAATAACTTTAAGCGAGCTACGGTTTCTGGAATTGGTATATACCCTATTTAGGATAGATATACAAGCAGGTAACTATGATTAAAGGTAAAGAGCTCATCGAATCGAAAAAATAATGTTACCAAAAATCTCAATATTGCCAAAAAATTGAGTTATGGAGTTGTAGAAATAAGTCGACGATATATGGTATTTACAACTGACATCCGGCTACTTTTCATGGCCAAGACAGCTAGGCAGATGTCTTTGTTTGTTGCGAAGGACCTTCTTAACCAGTCTGGAAACTTTTATTTAAAGTGAGAGTAGGAACAAAAAACATTACGTTTTTTTGTAAGACGATACAAATTTCTTTTCTTATGAAAATTCGCGTATTTCCAATAATTTGAGTAAAGAATGATCGTATTGGTTCTAAAATCAAATTCAATTCATTCATAATAAATCTATATAAGTAGTTTAACCCTTTGCCTCATAATACCGCATTCCCGTATCTGAAGCGGACGACTTTTGAAAACATTGTGGCAAAGGAAGCAATGGCTTCTTTTGCCACAGCGTTTTCTACTCTGTCAGAGAGAAATAATCCAATTTTTATATAAACTGATGTTTGCTTTAAATTTAGGAGGGTCCAAAATATGCTTATGAGGCAAAGGGTTAAATAAAATTTGTCTATCACTTTTTACACAGACCCAAAAATCGAAATTGAAGTAGTCAGGGGATATCTGTCAAACATTGAAAACAGTAGAAAGTTTGACGTAATTAATGATAAACGATACAACAGACATAACCTGGGCGTGGCTATGCAAATTAGATACAAGCCAACACCGGATCTTCCAGCAACACATACACCGTACAAGTAAGTATTGTTCAAGTTTTTTTGACCTTCAATATGCGTGATGGAAGTTTGAATTTGTTCATTGCTCGTCAAAATTCTCTAAGAGATTTCGTTCGGAGGGGCGGGTATATTGTTCATCCGATGACTTGTGTCTTCCAAGGTTGTATAAAGTTGGAACACAGTTCTCAATTCGAATTGCGAATTGCATTCCAGCTATATACAATGGTCTCCCACGTTTAAGTCATTCATCCTGTGTAGAGGTTGGAAGTTCTCAACGTAATGAAGAAGGAATAGCTCCGTACTTAGTCTAAGATTATAAAACTTGTGATCGTCCGACTGGTTCATAATCTTATTGAACTCCTCAACTTACTTTAGATTTTTATTCATATGTGCCACATTTTTAATAACAGTAAAACCTCAAATAGCGACTGTCTCAATATTACGACCACCTTGTAATAACGACCACCTATTTTCGGACCAGTTTTCAATAGTTTCTCTATAATCCGACTTATTATTAAGACCTATTTTTGGGTTCCGACGATGGTCTTACTATCGAGGTTTTACTGTAGATATTTTGATTAATTAATACAGACTTCTGTTTGAATTCCAGACTATTAAAAACGGTGATCGACAAATGTGCACCAAGATTTTATCAATCAAAACAAGCAATGGGGATTGGTCTGTATCCAGACAGTGTATTTGTCGACGTACGATCGAAATTTCACTTAATGAAGGATTCATCGCTAAATCTGCCAGAGGGAGTCGATCACGTGACCTTTACCGATGAGATTACACAGCGATATATTCTAGCCAGAGGTTAGTGAATTTATATCGTACTCAGTAATAATCCGTCCTTGAACCGAACATTACAGATACAGACATCGTGTCATCAAAGTTTTATCAATTTGAAACAGTGAGCATAAATTGATTGAATACGTGACGAAAGCATACGTTTCTAAGCTGTCAGTAGGTAAGATATGGCCCCGGGACTTTCTTCCTATATAAACATACTCTTAACAACGATTTAAGGTATATTAAGAAATCAAAATCTTCATACATACACTATTCCCGTTCTCGGAGTATACAATAATGTACAATGAAATACATATTGTTGTTATTTCAATCAATTATTACAATTAATTTTGGCCGTGACGGTGGTCCAGTGGTCCGTACTTGTAACCCGGCGATCCGGGTTCAAATCGCGGTCATGGCATGTCATACCCTTCTATGAAAATTTTACAAAAAATGTCAGTTTTCCTCTATACGTGAGAAGTTGCCGGTTCTTTGTGGAAGGATATGTTAGAACTGGTTTAGTATACAGTCCAGGAAAACGGTTTATAAGTATATAACTGAAAAAATGTTGAAAAATGGTGTTAAGCCCAGGGAAGAAAAACAAGAGGGGGAACATACACTGTCAATTGGATTTTAATTTTTTCTTTTAGGAAGTAAAATAGTGGATCCTGAAAATGTGACCACTGCATGTTTGTACCAAACAAGACCATATCCTCAGTCAGACAGTTTTCAACATGAACATTCAGAAATTGTCAAGAGGAAGAGGTAACTATATGTGTAAACAATACAGTATAACCCCACTATTAATACCATCTATGGTTCTTTGAAAAAGTGGTCTTATTAACGGGGTGGTCCTGGTTTAGGAGAAGACTGACTGGAAAAGAACCTTGTACAGTAAACACCCTGAAAACCGGAATTCTCTGAAAATCGGACGATTTTCCAAGTCCCATTTATTTATCTTCTATATTCAATAATTCCCTAAAAAACGCGCATTCTCAGAAAACCAGACTTTTGGCCCAGTCTGGAAGGGGTCCGGTTCTCAGGGGTTTTACTGTATATAAATTTGTATTATGCGATGGGATAGTTCGCCTATAGTTGACCATATAAATATACTATTGACTAATACGTATTCATGTCTGACAATGTATTACTAGTTATTTTAATAAGTGAACATGCTAGAATTCAAACATTCACATTAAAGGTTTTTGATCGTATGTCTTAAAAGTTCTAAAAGTAATAAAATTCAATATCTAAGAATATCAATGAACGGTATGAGGGATTTAGGAACATGAACATTTAACATGAAGTACTTGGTGCTTTTAAGTCGCATCAAGCTTCAGCTTGCGGGTGAATCTAAATTAAATAGGAGTTTTAGCAATGATCCAGCATTGACCCAATGATAAATATACGTTTGTATAATGACATTATAATGGCATAACGTGCACCAATCATTTGTCTGTTGTAAGGTCTTAGAAAAATGTTCTATATAAAGAGTCTTGATTACAATGAGAGATGCAAACGCTACTGAAATCGTAACCGGTTTACTGGAAGTAGTATCCGGACGATTTTACCAATCTTATACGAAGTGGAATCGGGCTCTTCCGTGCGCCGACGAAGTTTTGACATTGATTCTATCGGCAGCTTGCGGAATGTGTGAGTGCACCAGTGTTTATCTCCAGCAGACGACGAGGGGTGCTTGATTTATGATAAGTGAAACGGACCAAACGATATTCGGTCAACCTATTCGCAAAATCGTAGCCAGTTAACTGATTGTCATTGGGATAACCGGTTAACCGTTTGCATCCCTCATTACAATGCATTGTAATAATCTGTGTCTCTCTTTAAAAGGCGCCGAAGGAGATCTACTGATGAGGCATCCTGTGTCCCAACAAGGAACACTAAATTCTGTTCGTCCTCGGAACAACACAGAAAAGAAGCCATGAAGGACATTTTTGAATTGATGATACGCCGGAAAAACTGTCCGGCGGAAGTACTTGCTAAAATACAGACCGCATACGAAGGTTGCTTTGGTGACTGCGGAACGTGTTTAGATGGTATGCTGAATATTTTTATTTCACTGGGTTTTAACGCCGTTTTACAACAATATTTCAGTCAATTCGAATGCTGGTTTACTTAACGAGTTTTTTCTGGACTTTATACTAACCAGTAATAACTAGACTAAATTACTACAGCTGTATGATCATTGAGGGCTTTGCGATCCAATAACGCAAGCATTACGACGTCTTCTATTTTTTTTCACTGGGTTTAACGCTTTTTTCAACAAATTTTCAGTTATACACGGTAGTTGGTTCACCTAACCAGTTTTCCTGGACTATAATAGGGTAATAATAACTTACCCTTCCACAAGGAGTCGGCAACTTCTCCACATATGGAGGAAATCGACATTATTGTCAAATTTTCATAGAAGGGTATGACCTGCCGCGCCTGGATTCGAACCCGGATATCCGGGTTACCATTCCAGCGCACTAACCACAGGACCAAGGCCGCGGCTCGATGTTTTAGATATGTTCGGCAGACATTTACTCTTGCCAGTGTTTCCTGGTACCTTGTACTATAGCTTCCTAAAAATAAAAAAAACAACACTACCACTCTTTTACAATGTTTTATTTTCCGCGACAAAAATATAAATCAGAACTCGATCATTTTACTGACTAACTAACCACAATTTCAGCCTTACCCTCCCTATCGCTCTCTTATTGAAAATACTAGAATGCTGTTACGGTTGGCAGGTTGTAATTTTACATTAATTTAGAATTTTGATCAACCAGTCACTAATGACTTACGCAACATAGCGAACTCGTGCCAGTATTGTATGGTGAATGTTTGCGAAACATAGCCAAAAATAAATACTAATAATATAATAAGTACTAAGCATATGTCTTCAGTCTCTGTGTGAATATTTTAATAAAACAATGAATACTTTTAAGTACAAATTAGCAGCTGACGGGGAATAGCTTATAAACACAAGTGCACGCGCATATTACAATTCGGTTAAATTGAATTTATATACCTCCCAACATTCTAGTATATCTATTTAATTCATGCATAGGCCTAAATAATAGTTTCCGCTACCCTGACCCTTTTTTGCCGCCGACCCTATGATTTTTTTTTGGTCAAATTATAGTTTTGCAATATAAAAATAATGTCAGTCATATTCTAGAATAAAAAAAAAATAAAACAAAATAAGTTCCTACCTACAGACCATATTTTTCAGAGCCGGTAGCGGAAACAAGCTATTTTAGGCCTTATTATGTACATATACAATTAAGCACGTTTGAGGCCTCTATGTTACAACCTATTCCCCTCATTCCGGAAGTAGCTCTATTCTCCCTTACATGAAGTGTAACTCAAAATTTTCGGGGACAAAATTAATGCCTTCAGATGTGGTATCTTAACTTCAATGCAAACTTTTATGGTTCAACTTGTCCTACAACAATATCCCAGGCCATCTGCATCTCAAGCAATATTCTTGCCATCCGCTCGTTCGGGTGCCCGGGTGGTCATTGCGAGTAACCTTTTGTTGATATGAGACCATTTCATGTAACTTAAACATTACAGGCGAAATAATGGAGAGTAAGACAGAGCATTGTAACAATTTTCTGCATTGGGTTGATTTTACCCTTCTGAATGACAAACCGGATGTAAGTAACATATTTGTTCGATCGGACACAGATGAAACAACTCGTATATACGCATGTGAAAATGGCCATGACTGTATTGAGAACTCGCCTCTGTTTGCTCTTGTAGGTAAGGATGTGAAGTATTTTCTTTGTTTAAAATTTATGTCTTTTTAAAACCTCGGAATTATACCAAATTTATCCAAATGTATTTACAAAAGATTTAAAACGGAGATAACGATTATTATGTTAAATAACACTTTCTCTCTACCGTATTTAACGCGATACTGTGTGCTTTTATAAAATAAGACTTGATATTTTCATGATATAATCTCAATATATGTTTCAATCTTGTTTGGTAATGATAGAACTACACATGCATTTGTTAAAAAAATGTATTTAATATAGCCATATAACTTGACATGTTAATTTAATTATGTTTTTGTTATGCGTGAAATGTTGGGCATGTTGTCTCATTTTCAATTCCGTCCGTCTGTCCGTCCGTCCATAATTATGATAATTATGTTAACATGTACTTATAAGAAATTCAAATTCAAACCATTATTGTTTCAATCGAAGCATGAATTTCGAAACATAATAATCTACATTCTTTGCTCCCAACATAGCCTGAAAACAAGAAAAAGGATAATTACATTCTATAAATATTTTAATAAAAAAACACTATTTTTTCTAGTGCCTCTTGCCGAAAAGATATTCCGTCCAGACGCTGCCAAGAGCGTTGAATCAGAACTCTACCCCGTGGCTAGCAACCCGCTTCCCGTAATGATGTTACTGGAAGATATATACTGCATACAAGCTTCCGGTGTGGTTAAATTCTGGGTCAAAGACGATACAGAGATGACGGCATTAAAGCGCCAACTTGAGGTATTTTCGTTGGCCCCTAAAAGGTTTTCAAAGGGTTTACTCACTCATACGAGTACCTGTATTCATGACGTCATTAGTAAAACGAAATATTATGATTTATAGTAACAAGCGGAAAATTTGAATGACTTACAAACAAAGATATTTAATATTGAATAACAAACAAGACAATACAATAAATATGTCTGTTGATACTGGGTATACAGTCAAACCTGTGAACCAAGGTCACCCTTGGGAAAGACAAAATGAGGCCTTTATTCGGAGGTCAGTTTGTTCTAAATAATCAATGATGGTTTTTCAAATGATGGCCTTTATTCTCAAGGTAGTCTTTATTCGGAGGTGGCTGCAAACACAGGTTTGACTGTAATAAAGATACCAGCATACTCACATTTGCCATTTAACGCGCAATTTACAAATGAATCCATGATTCATACACAAGTACAATTAAGAGATAAAGCAAGCTGTGTTCTGTGGTATGCCTGATAATTATATTCCATCATTTTCAATATTGTATAATTATCATTATCATGATACAAATGGGACATGTTTTGATTGCAGCACACCGATTGTTATTTGGCTTAATTACCTTTAACGGGAAAAACTCTTGGCGTATCGTTCTATGATGATATTGAATACTTGCCCAAGTTCAATGAGTAATTGAATATAATATAACATATAATACTTGGGTTGATTTAGCACGTCCGTTTAGTTCAATTTGTGGAGCGTTAGACATCGAACCTATGGTGCCTGAGTTCGAACCCCATATGCGGCAATTGAACGAAAACATTTCGTCCAAGGGCATTAGTCCTCGACCGCAGATCATGCATAATTACGGAGTAGTTGACAGTTACATGCGGGGAACCAGGTTGTACTGGTACCGGTTAGGCTAACTACCCGTAGGTATATAACTGAAGATACTGCTGAAAACACACACAAACCCGAAATTTGAATAAAGGTACAGTTTAACCTGTGAACAAAGACCACCCTTAGGAAAGACAAATGCGGCCTTTAATGACAAGTGGCATTTATTCGGAGGTCAGTTTGTTCTAAATAATTAATATTGTTTTTTTTTCAAAGAACAGCCTTTATTCACAGGGTGGCCTTTATTTGGAGGACTTTGAACTCATTTCATTGATTTAATGACGGGGCCTCCGTGGTCAAGTGGCTATGGTCTCTTATTAATAATCATTAGTTCTTTGCCGCTGCGAGTTCGAATATGTAAGTTAATGAATATTGTGTTTGTAATATTCAGGTTGTGATGCTTTACAACCGAAATGTGACATTAATCAAGATCTATGTGACAAGATATGACGTTGCCCGTGATGCCGTGCGTGGTGTGGTGGAGCAAGCCGCTAGAAGTATGACAAATAACGGTTGCCCGGATGTAAGCAGAGAAGCTCTCACGCCTTACGAGATTCTCGTAGTCCCACTAGGTAATTTAACTTATCATCCAATGAGAATGTAAAGAAGAAATATCGAACAATCTTAAAGAGCAAGCCTATAAATTATTTGTATATAATTCTAGAGTATATACTTTTATACACGTTGTTGTAAGCCATACTAGTATATGAACAAAATAATAAGATGTGCGTAGCACATACAAGTCCTGTGGGTACGTTTAAACATAGTTGCATATTTCTTTGCCCAAAGATATTTGAAAAAATATTGTCTTATTTCAGAAAACATCATTTTAAAGAATAAAAAACATGTAACTACTTTTACAATAAGGACCTACGTGGTCGAGCGGTTATGGTCTCTAACTAGTAATCACTAGCCCCTCACCTCTGTGAGTTCGAATCCCGCATGTGGTTGGCAAAGTTCACGTGTCAGGGATCTGTCAATCTAGCTAACGAAAGGTTGGAGGTTCGAGCCAGGTGTACGCCAGAGGTCTCTCCCCACCGTTAAAGCTGGAAACATTGCCAATTGATCCTGACCGCAGGTTAAACGTAAAACCCAAAGATAAAAAATACAATGAAAGAAGCCAAATACACACTTATTTGGATAAATGTATCATTTATACACATTTTACATACTAAATTGCAGACAAGAAAAAGAGGGCAGCCGAGCAGGTGTCAATGCGATACCAAGTTCGCGACTATCACAAAAACTTCGAGAAAAGATGGACTCAACAACATACTTTGTTTTAAATTAGACACAACACAAATCGTTTTGTTTTTAAAAGAAAAACTGTTGATTATTGTTCGACAATCATTTTGACATTGTTTACGCATGTGATGTGCTTTAAACCCTTTGCCTCCTAAGCATATTTTGGACTCTTCCAAAGTCAAAGCAAATATTCAATGCATCAATTATACTTCAAAATTGGGTTATTTCTCTCTGACAGAGTGGAAAATATTGTGGCAAAAGAAGTCATTGCTTGTAATGAGCAATGGCTTCTGTTGCCACGATGTTTTCAAAAGTCGTCTTTCTTTCTTCTTTCTTTCTTTCTTACTTTCTTTCCTTCCTTATTTCTTTCTTACTTTTTGTAACATTCACTTGTATACAACTGCTTTTTTATCTGTGTTATTAGCTAATGCATTCATTGTGGCAAAGTTGTGTTGCTTATTATTACAATTACAGCACGACTGTAATTACTTAATTTCTTTTTTCTCACAGTGTAAACATGTCCGAGTCAGCAATCTACTTCATCTATACTCTAGTTAATGATTACTGTAATTACTAAATGTCTTTTTTACTCACAGTGTTTGTTCGTCAGAGTCTGGAATCTTTTTCTTCTATAAACGAGCAAAGAGTTAATAATTCATTTACCTAATTACATTGTAATTATATTACACACTTTTATAGATTCCAGATAACGTGAGTTTGATCATGGAAAAACTTAAGCACTCCTGGTATCGATCTTCAACCGGATTTGTATTCCGGAGGTCTGGGTTCAAATTCTGGTAACAGCAGGTCAAACACTTCTATGAAAATTTGACAAAAATGTCGATTTTCCTCCATATGTGGAGAAGTTGCCGGCTCCTTGTTGAAGGGTAAGTTAGTACTGGCTAGAATACAGTCCAAGAAAATGGTTAGGTGAACTGACCGCCGTATATAACTGAAAAATTGTTGAAAACGGCGTTAAACCCAGTCAGAAAACGTCGTAAGGCTTGCGCTATTGGATCGCAAAGTCTTCAATTATCATACAGCTGTAGTTATTTTATCCTTTCCACGACTATCCCTATTACCTTACCATAACATTATACATGTGCTTGTCTGTGACCCATACATGAGTAAATTTTAAACAATGTCATTTGAAAGCCTTGGTTAACATATGTTGTATTTTTTGTTGTGGATAGATCAGTAAGAAATTGTAACCCGGAAATACCGGATACATTAACAGTCCACCGTATATACATGAAATACAGTCTATGAATATCAATATACAGTCAAGCCTGTGTACAAAGAATGCCCTTAGGAAAAAACAAAATGTGGCTTTTATTAACAGGTAGTCTTTTTCTGAGGTCAATTTGTTCTTAATTATCAGTGACGGTTTTCAAAAAACGACCTTTATTCACAAGGTATTTTTTATTCGAAGGTGACCACAATCACAGGTTTTATTGTAACCGTAAAATGAGAATAAATCCGATTCTGTTAAATTTTGATTCAGTTACTTCCCTTGAATTTAATGATGATAATGATAATAAAATAACAAAGTCGTACACACGATCACAGACGTTTATTGTCTTCGCATAGACGGCCGCTTATTGATATGGGTATCCCTTTCGTCCATAAAAATATAACAAACAATGGCAATCTAAATGCATTTTGACACAGGTGGAATATAATATATATACACTCATACTAGCTTAACATTTGTAACAGTCCTGTAACCAATATTTAATGACAATTACTTACATAGGTTAAACAATCAAAAGAATTTAAATATTCAAAAATACAAACTCAAGTCATATTCTCATGGCTGTAATGCCCACATAAGTTAGGTTACTACTTTCCAACAATAACAAAAACATGGCAAAACAAAAGAAAATGTTTCTACTAACAAGAAAACAAAAGAAAAAAACGTGTGACATTAAATTCCAGTGAAAGGCACTTTTATGCTTTTACGCTTGAACTTTGACCCGACAGAATGTCCGAAACGACCCGCCTACCTAACAGAATATTCGTTAACAAAATATTCGAACATATTTTGTTTGCTTGTAACGGACATTACGTTGATGGAGGCAGTTCGTGGTGACGTACTTTACACAAATTGACGTAAAGCTCTACGTTTGTGACCAGGCGTACATACAGACGTGAGTCCAAACAATACGAGGAGCAGACGATAGTTGGTTTAAACCCTGAATAGAGTTTACAAATTTTTAATTTTTTAATTTTTTGAAGCTATATGGGTTCACGAGTATTCTTTAGATTTATTAATGTTTCAATATTACACACCAACAGACTGTGTCAATACAGCTCCTCTAAATGTTGTATATTACTCAGCTAAAATACAGATAGACTGGGAACCAGTCGACGGTGATAAAATGTCGGTTGATTTAATTAACACAGGTCAGATAATTGTCTAAATAAATTATATTGCACATATCCGGCGCTCAAACAACTTACAAATACATAAAACATTGTGTTCTATGATACTCGAAAAAGTTAGTCATTCTTTTTATCTTTCAATATAATGAATTAAGAAAGCTTTAATAAACTTTGCTCGCTAAACTAGCTACATAGTCAGATTGTCCTAAAAATCGGACAATCCAATTGCACTATCGAATTTGTAATCTGGAACTCCGCCCCTTTGAACAGTTTCGGTCACCGTCCTTTGTGGTTCTTGTCCAGGGATTTTACTTTCATGAGTAACTCTTGTGGTGGTGACGGACTCGCCATGTGGAGATTGTCCCGGTGCATCTTGACGAGAAGATGTTGTCGTTTTCTCTGTTGAATGAATCATTTGGTAGACATACGAGTCGTTCCAATCACGTTCTCCCGGAGCAGTCGGTTTCTTTGGCTGAGTGCTATTAATTAGTAGGAACACTAGGTTAATAAATGTATACGCAATTATAATGTATTATACTAAAATGAAAATTCTATCGCTTTATGATAACTTAATGAATTTTTTATTATTTTTTATTTTTTTTTATTAATTTTTAACTTTTAAATATCTGGTTATATTAAATCATGATTGAAAATTTGTTAAGAAAGCATAGGGTCTGAAGTATGGAATTATAAAGTATCTCCTTCTTCAAAGGGACAAAAATGTTATTTGATATCAATGCAATTACAGATTAAGTGCATAACTCAAAAACAATTTACCATTCAATAAGTGCAAGTATTGGATTGGGGCAGACAGTGTGCGGTATGCATACGATTTTGGACACGACATATGACGGTGGATAGATTGATATTGACAATTCACAGCAAGATAACATAGACAAAGTAGACAACACAGTGGAAAGTGAGGAAGAAATAAATGTATATACACAGAGCGAACAGAACAATGTAAAGGATGTCACAACTATAGAATACAGAAATATGCACAGAGATAAAGGAGTTAGATGATCTTAATAAAATTTTGTACGGTGGTAACTGTATCTATACATCTATACATTTTAGATGTGCATCATAGTAATATAATTATATAGTTATTTTATCCTGAACAATCAGACTACTTTGAAATGTAGCTCACCAGGCCGGGTTCATATACACACGCATGCACAAATAGCAAGACGAGAACTACATACACCATTCCATACATTTGTCTGTTATTATCAACATCTCTGCAATGTACTCAGGCTTATCTCCTTTTAAACTTACAAAAGTACGCTAGCCAAGGCATTAGTGGATTAGCTTATCGAGTCAGAAAAAACTACAGTAAATATTTCATTCAAGTTGTTTTCTATTTGGATTCATAACATCACAGCGTAATGCCGTTGTAAATAATCGACAATGAGAAGTACAATATTGTCTAACATATTTAAGACATATATGACTTCATAATGATATGCATAGCATTGTTCCCATATTCTTTGACTAAAGCATTTTATTTATCATCCCATCCCCATTTGATTGATGATCAGCACGTGTTTCCGAATTAGCTTGTGCGTGATATGTACTAAATAAACACGCTAAATCCAAGTATATATGATAAAGCGAAATAATACTGCACAAAAGCTTTGGTACAAGGCAAATTGCGACCGCATTTAGAGTACAAACTTATTATTAACACGACAATATAACATCACAGACAAGAACAGCTCCATGTTTGGAAATCGCCATGCAATCATAAAATACTTTATGTCCCATTTGACGGTCCTTTAGCAACATTCCCTTATCATGATATAAACACGTGAAAAAAGCAAGTGCTATAAGGCAGTATTGGCGCATAATTATGCTTTTTTATTGGTTCAACTAACCAGTTTTCCTGGACTGTATACTAACTGGATACTAACTGTATACTTAATTTGAAATTAAGCATAATGAATATTTATAAAGGCATCAGCCAATGGAATGGAAATTTCATGCGCTTAAATGTGTTAATATTCTGTTATCAGCACGATTTATATAACAAATAAACTAGGCACACAAAAATATATACGCAAAATATCCGTATTATATTTCATGCAAATGATATCTAAATCATTAATTTGCTGTCTGAATGCTCTCGGCATTTGGAAAAGATCCTGAAGGAATTCTTTTATTGTATTTACTCTGTCATCGTTAAAACAAGCTTAATCATATCCTTAAATTCATGCCATACAAGCAACGAGCAAACATTGTAGCACTGAACTAAAATATTTTAACGGCTAAAAAAGCAACACCCTCAGAGACAATGACAGAATAAAAAAGCACTTGACTATCGAGCAAACTAAACAGAATGAGACAATGCTTATGCCATGCAAAACGCCACTTACGACGGAGACAGAGCCCGGCCTTGTGTTTGCCCAACATAGGTGTCCATGACATTATCCCTTGAGTACAAACCCATTGGAGAGTTGTACTGCAAATGAACAATGTTTGGTGCACCACCTTGTCCATAACCACCTGAAACATCGTTATTAGCATAAGGAGAAAGCTGTTGAAGAGATGGCGATTGGTGTGCAGGGGAAGCCGGGGACCTTGTGGGTTTTGGTGGAACAGACGGAGACACAGACCTATAGCCTGCTGATGGAGAAAGTTGCGATTCTGCAGGTCTTGCAGTGGACTGGGCGGATATCTGGGTGATTTTCGGTTTTGGTGCTGTAGGTGGCTGCTGGGTGTGGGGACGATATGGTTGATCGACTGTTCCACTCTGGTAGCGCTCTGCTTCTAGTGCCTCGCGTTCCCACGGTTTCAACAACTGACTCTCTCCTTTCAGTGTGTTGCTCCAAGGTTGTGAATCCAATTCGTCATCGTCTCTTCTATTCACGGGAGGAGGGCGTGGTCTGGAGGCTGGTTTTTTAGCATGCGTCTGTGGCTGCACTTGTGGTTTCGCGTAGTCGACCCCGAAATTCATATATGTACTTTCGGCAGTCTGTCGGGCACGACCGAAAGTGGGAACAGGTTTACGGGATCTTTGAATCGCTAGAGAAATAAAAAAAGGAAAAGGATCATGACAGGAGTGGAAAACAACAACAACGTAATGGATGAAGGAATTCATAACATTAAACAACTTGATTGTGGATCTGAAAATTCTTACCTGATTTTGATCAGGTCATGCATTCAAAAACTGATCCGGGCCTGTGGAAAATACCGATTGCCATAAATACAAAATCTGTGTTTATTACATTCATTTTTTTCTTTATTAACAAAAGTATTTCCAAAATATCCACAAGTTTTCTAGGAATCCTTTTCTTATCTTTAAGACAAAGAACAGAATTGTCAGACCCAAAAATAGTACAAACCTGAAATAAGAATGATTCAATATTTCTAAACTATTGTTATAATTAGTCAATAAGATATTGACTTCATTTTTCTGAGTATTAATGTTAAAAAAAAGATCTTGGAATTATTTGTTTCAAAGCACGAACATGCTTACATGAATCATTCTTCCGTGAAAATTCATACAAGAAGAGTTGCTTGTTGTAAAATAACAAAACATCGAAAAATATCATATAGAACTTTAAATTAAAAAGAAAATATTTTATCCGTAAGATTCATAAGAACTACGCATGGAAAAATTATGCCATAGTCCTACACATATTTAAAGAAATACAAAATCTTTTTAAAAACAAATTACGAGTGAATTCACTATGATTATCAAGATTTCTAATAAATAATCGTAAATAAAAACTTGCTAGTAGGTTGATTATTTTGGCTACAAGAAAACTTATAAATATCAAAGTGATCGGGTATAAATAAATACAGTGCAGGGTGTAGATATAGAACAAATGCACTCGGGGTTAGAAACAAAATAAAATAACAAGAAAGTGATAGAGAATGATATAAATTGTGTTATACAAAAATGTTCCTGACTATGAGCATTGTTCATTAGAGCATGTAAATACACTGAAAACATGACTATATGTGGATAAATGTTTGACAGCAGATGTTGCTAATTTTGTATTTCACAGCAAATATAACTAGATTACGTATATAGCTTTTCTAGACAGAAAATATATGGTAAGGAATCACTACATGTAACATCGTACATTGTTAACTAGAACGTAACTTTTAAACATTCAAGCATTTATCAAAATCACCTGGGGGCGGAACCCTTTTTTTGTTCCCAAATAATTTTCGTCGTTCCCAGACGGGAGCTGTCGGATAATCGTCCTCGTCGGAACCAAGAGCATCTAATAAACGAATTAAATCATGAAATATATCGATAGAAACAGCGATGATTGATTATGCCTTTATCTTAGCAATAGCGCTAAAAAAGCCAATTCTAACTCTGGAACGTTTTCTGTCAATCATATATGTTGTATCGGCATCATTCATGTTTGGTATCATTCCGGAAAGGATAATCAACGTATTGACAAAATGGTTTCCAGACGGCTGCTTGTTTACGCTTTACAAAGAAGTTGAAGAACTTTCAAACAAACAGGCAATCGAAAATGGGAATAAATGGAAGACGGAATTGGAAGGCTTCACTGAGCTGGAGACAGCTGGAGGATCAGTTTAGTTTACTCCGATAAAAAGTCTTTCCATTTATCAGAATCTTCGAATGAAACAAAAATTGTTCGTATCAATTTTTCCTAATTTTTCGTATCAATGATTATATGACGTTTTAGTACAAATAGAACATTGCTTTGAAATAACAAGCTAACGATAAAAGCTACTATTAAAAACAAACATGAACATTTCGAAAAAAAAATGCAGCATTGGAATTTTAGCCCTGAACAATTTATAAGCTCGCCAGCTGGGAGGAGCCTGTATATTATAAGATAAATTTAAAAGGTTACTTTACAGAACTTGTTTCTTTTATAGCGTCTTTAATTCTTCGCAAAATGTTGCGAATCAGGGCTATAAAAGTACCTCCCATAAAACTGGCGAAGCACCCATTAATAAGCATTTGCAATGACATCGGCGTTCATCTAAACTGGTTAAATCTAGGCTGAAAATTCAGCAATCGTAAACATGGAACAACGGCGATTGGTAATTAGGTTAGACATGAAATTACCTTCAGGTTGAGGTGCAACAGGCTTGTGCATCTCAATTTTAATTTCTGTCTTGAAGTTTTTCTCTAAATATACATACACAATTAGTATATTGATAAAAATGCGATATACGGACAGCCTATGTATGTGCCCTGAAAGTCCTTTGTTACCATATGACGTCAAATACTTCTAGGTTTTACGTTCATACTACAGAATTAATCAGATATAAGGCGACTACACAGATACGTGTAATCGAGAAAATACTTTCTGACGAATGAAGATTTTTATACAAAGATATCTTTCAGGTCTTTAATTTGGACACATTGGTTAGACAATGTTAAGTTTTACATACACAGCAAACCAATGCATACGGCGAATGAAAATGAAAAAAGTTCTTACATGAGGCAGATAAATAAAAACATAAGGCGTAGAGAATATATGCGGACTAAACACATCATATAAGTTTATTGCTTTTTTCTAAATCTTATACAAATCGTACGAAAGCCACATCAGATAATTAACTGTACAGTTATACTTGTATGGAGTTGTTACCCACGTTACAATACTTACTCGGTTGTTGTGCTGGACCTTTCAGAAACTGCCTCCTTCTCTCACTAACGCCTCCATACTGTTCCTCCTCCACACCTCGTTCTTCTTTAAGTCAAAAAATACAATTTTACAAGTTCTTGAGGACGTTACTTTTTATTTTATTATATTTTCTGTTTAGATAAAGGGCAATATATATATATGTATGTATATATGTTTCCAATATTTTGAATTGGTATCTATTTTAAGCAAAAATCATTCTCATTGATAGAACTTCTTAAACAAGAGGGCCATGATGGCCCTGCATCGCTCATCAGAATAAATGTTAATTAACTTGTTACTAAAAAGGTAATTAAGGTACACTTGTGGGCAAATAATGGGAAACAATAATAACCTCGATAAAGGACCATCAAAGGATACTACAAAGGAATATTCGTGATGACTGAAGGATGTTACAGACCAAATTTAGTGATGATCCAACTACTGGTTCATGAAAACAAGTCATTTTAAGGTTTTTCTATTTTTAGCTGTAGCGGCCCCTAATTGGGGCCAACCATTTTTACTTCAGCAAATCTGACAGAACACCATTTAAAGATGCTAAAAACCAAATTTGTAATAATCCATCCATAGAATCATGAGAAAAAGTCAGTTTGAGTATTTCTATTTTTAGCTCTAGCGGCCCCTAAAAGGGGCCGATCAAATTTATTTGAGTAAACTTGAGAGAGGACACCATCTAAGGATGCTGCAGACCAAGTTTGGTGATGATCTATCCATTGGTTCATGAGAAGAAGACGTTTAAAGGTATTTCCATTTTTAGCTTTAGCGGACCTAATAGGGGCCAACTATTTTTATTTGAGCAAATCTGTTAAAAGTCCATATAAGGATGCTAAAGACCAAGTTTGGTGATGATCCATCCATTGGTTCACGAGGAGAAGATGATTAAAGGTTTTTCTATTTTTACCTCTAGTGACCCCTAAAAGGGGCCAACTGGTATAATATGAGCAAATTGCAGTCAGAAAGTCAAAAGGCTTCTGCACAGCAAATTTGAAGCAAATCCGACTGGCAGTTTCTGAGGAGAAGACCATTGTTGACGCCAGACGACGGACGCTGGAGCATCCACCTACCCATCCTAATAGCTCACCCTGAACCTCCGGTTCTGGTGAGCTAAAAAGCGATTAAAATTAAATGGTAAAATTGCATTTCAAACTTCTTTACATGGCATTTTCAATTCTAGAAAAAGGCTTTCATTTAAAGTTTCCAACCAGTCACGAATGTCATATTCCTACAGTAATTAGCAAGATAGAAAAAGATGTTTTGTGTTAATGTAAATGTAGCATAAATTAAAATATATGCTCAAAATGAACGAAGTAGGGCTTTAAGAAAAAGGATAAAGTATTTGGGGGAAATGTCTGCTATGAGTAATATGGGTCGTGTCGCACTAATAATTAAATGGGTCTATGGTGTTCTAATGAAAAACAATTCAAGATCATGCTTAAACATTTCAAACGATCAAGCTTGAAACATCACGAGAAAGAATCATTCATAGTCGGCCATGTATACTCAAAATGTTCTGTTCAAGAAACAGCCATTTAATTCCTTTGACAAATGAACGATATTTATATACAGCGGAGAATCTGTTCCACGAATAATGGAAACTTTTTGTGTCAAAAGCAATGCCTTTGAATTTTCATTAAATAAATAGCATATCGTATAATTTAATTACATGCATTGATTTGCTTTCTTGCTCAGTTAGTTTCGAGAACACGTGGCCAACATATAAATACCTTGTCCGCTCGCCTGTGGTGCTGAGAACTGGGTCTGAGTCTGCTGTGGCGGCTGATATTGTTGTGCTGGTACCGGGGCGGCTACAGGACGATACTGAGCTGGCTGTGCCCTATGTTGAGGAGAAGACGGGCCACCAAATTGCGAACCATAATTGGGTCCTCCTCCACCATACTTGTTCATGGTGATCTTTGTTGGAATAAATCCTGCCGACATGTCTGTTGTGTCAGTGCCTTGCTGTGTTGGTTTTGCTGGTTTACTTGGAGGAGTAGGTTTTTGCGGCGATATTGGGATAACGCGTCCAGGTGACGGAGGACCAGACTTTTTTTGTATTGGAATATTAATCTATAATACGAAATATATTTTGTTAGTGCGTGTAAGCTGGATAAATATGGCTTACCTCAGCACAATAATGTTCTAGCTGAACGCATACCATGAACATTTTAAAAGGTAATCTCTAAAACCATCATAAACACCTTGCTAATGAGTCGATGAAGTCAGGTGTTTTGTTCAGTATTATCCAGAACATTTATGCTCATCTTGAAGTAGCTAAGGCAAGTGCTGAATTATATTATTTTATTGCTTGTTAATGCGCACAGAAATGTGCATATGTTGCATTGACAATAAAAGTAATGGAAAGAGAATATGATTTATACCTGAGGAGCTCTTGTTGGGGACTGAGGGAACGTTGGTGCCCGGGTGTCAGGTGCGGGAGTCAAGGGCTTGATATTAACCGCTCCGGTTGGTCTGAAAATGAACACATTTAATTAAAATACAAACAGAAATCTACAAGATTAACTACAAGTACATGAATGTGATGTATGAAACTACAAAAAAGAAAAATATTCCACAGATCATGTCACAAAAAGAAAATAACACAAACATACACAATTACGACTATCTTTGGCAATTGCAGGTGGTGTAATACTCTGAACACAAATATTTAATGTAGTTTCTTGTAATGATAATTACGCAATTCATGGATCAAAATTACATGATAACGCATTGCAGGAATATCTTCGGGCCAACTGTTTGCATTTAATTACTTGTAAGGTTCCAATAATTTGAACTAAAATTAGTAGTCTTCTCGATTGGTATCAATCAATATCCGTCAAGCAGATGATCAGAGGATTTGCTCCACAGCCCCAGGGGAAGCTGAGAGGATGATAATACTTTGTTGATATAGATAAAAAGGACTCCCAAAGAAAAAACACATTCAAAGCATCCCACCTTCCCCAACATCCTGCCTTGCTCAAAATTCCCCCAACCCCAAACCCACTCTACACTTAGGAACATACAGAACTTGGAAGACACAACACAGTTTCCAGAAGATCACCGCCTTGAAATGGTTTGTTTACTCTACTACTGCTTGCTTCGTTCAGCCATACCTTTGCACGAGAAATTCTATTTGTCCACCACCTCCACTTATTGCATCTTGTGCTTGCTTATGTGTTAGGTTAGATGTGTCTCTACCGTTAATTGCTACAATGACGTCACCACGATGCAGTTCACGTTCGGAGGGAGTGTTTGCAAAAACCTAGAAAAAATAAAGAGGCGATTAGGACAAATCTTTTCTAACGAAAACTTGTACAGGGATTCAATTTATATGACTGTGCTATATCTATTATTACTTTTAAATCGACAACAGTTCTTTATACATTTTGTCGTAAAAATACAGTTACATTATTTGTGACTTCAGATTCTGTACAGTTAAATTATTTGTGACTTCAGATTCTGTATTAAGAGACCGTTTTATTAAGACACCACTTTTCGTCTCTCCCAAGTGCGGTCTCTTAATACAATATTGGCTGTACGTTATTGGAATACACGACTTGTACCAAATTAGCTACCAGTGTATGATGCTTCAGAGTACTCGTACAAGCACTTATGAAATGAACATCCAGCTATATTTCAGAACTTATGAAATCTTATAATTATTATGTCAGACTTCATTAAGGAGTGTAACATCTCCGGAAAAAGATCGTTACGTTCATACATTTCATACATTTTAGTACGCCAATATTACCTGGGGAAAAGTAGCAGAAATTAAGATGCAGTTACAGGTTTTTATAATCCACATGGAATGCAAGGAATATTTTATGTACGTATGTGTTTCCAATGTGTATAAACCCTGGTGTCAGACATTATGGGCTATGATATATGAAATACTTATGGTGAAGTATACATACATTGCTTCGACCGGGGCTTTTCGTTTCTATCGTATTGATAAGAAAGTACTCGTAGAGGTAATTGAAGGGTCAGTTGTAACTACAGTGTACAGACAGTCACACAGAGATTAAATGTTATAATTAGGAATTACATGAAGTGATCTCTATCTTATATAGAAGGTGAAGCAATATTATTTTAACAGAGAACTCAACAGAACAGCGCTTAAACACAATCCGTTTCGACGTACGAAATCACACCTGTCATTTTAACAAACAGTTAAAAGAACTAGAGCATTCTGAGGGTGTAAAGTACGAAAAAATCGACTCCATAGTACTAGGTTTAAATTGAACTTTTTCGTAGATAGCATTGTATGACTCGCTATATGTCATTTGTGCGGGTTAGTGTCGATATCATCTGTAATACTGGTAAGGTCAAATGGCGTTACACAACGGAACATTGCTGCTAAAGGCCCAAACATAAAATTAACTATACACTTTTAATTAAAAGCCAGGAAAAAGTAATACATTGTATTCGTCAAAAGACAATATACATTCTATATATGTTTAAATTTATACACGTAACCCTATTAGATTATGAATGGATAGAATCGGCAAGTCCAATTACTATTTTCACTACACACATCATCAATAATCTTGTACAGACGTGTCTACGAATTCAGTGAAATGTGTCAAATATTTGCCTCATTTAGAGTATAAGACACAGCTGTTGAACAGATTAAAACTTTAATGCGAACGTCGGCTTTCTTTGCTTCAGTCAGTATGAAACGAGTAAAACTTCGGAAACATCTTGACGATTGACAATAACATACTGAAATCAATACTGTGTGATTTATTCGGTGTATGTCATTGCTTGTTTAGCGTTGTTTGCAACCTTCGCCAGGGTAAAAAATGCCATAGATTGAGCTTCTATTCAGTTCTACATTTTACATAGCCGCTAAATGCTAATTATATGTTCAATGTACTGAGCCTCTCGATTTACAGTGCAACCTCTCCGAAGAAACGCCCTTTGTGAGAAGCAAAATTATGTTGTTGTTGAGAGGTTGTTGCTCTTTAGAGGTTATATTAATCGTTGAATCGAACAATGGAAAAAATCATGCTACTGTTGAAGGGAGGTTATTGCCCAAGAAAGGGCAGCTGCATTGTACAGATTTGAAAACAAGGTGGCCTTGATGGTCCTGCATCGCTCACCAGAATAAATGTTAATTAACTTGTTACTAAAAAGGTAATAAAGGTACACTTGTTGACAAATAATGGGGAACAATAATAAACTCGATAAAGGACCATCAAATGATACTACAAATGAATATTCGTGATGATTGAAGGATGCCACAGACCAAATTTGGTGATGATCCAACCACTGGTTCATGAAAAGAAGTCATTTTATGGTACATGCATTTCCATTTTTAGCTCTAGCGGCCCCTAAAAGGGGCCGACCATATTTATTTTAGCAAACTTGAGAGAGGACCATATAAGGATGCTACAGACCAAGTTTTGTGATGATCCATCCATTGGTTCATGAGAAGATGATTGAAGGTTTTTCTATTTTTAGTTCTAGTAATCCCTAATAGGGGCCAACTGGTATAATATGAGCATATTGCAGTTAGAATGTCAAAAGGCTACTGCACAGCAAATTTGAAGTAAATCCGACATTGTTTCTGTGGAGGAGACCATTGTTGACGCCAGACGACGGACGACGGAGCATCCACATACCCATCCTAATAGCTCACCCTGAACCTTCGGTTCTGGTGAGCTAATAAAAGGCAATGAAACTTTTAGAATTACCTAATCTCCTTCGTCGAAGCAAATCCTAATAATCTGTTCGGAGAAGCTAATTATCCCAAAAAGTTATATTCTACATGATCATCTAGTAATGAAACGATTGAATTGAAGTCATTTTAGGTAAGACACTAAATTATATACCTCATAAACTATTCAGAAATTTGGAAAATCTGGAATCTCTAATATCGGTTCTAATTGCCTCATCAATTCGGATTCTGTTAATTTTACACTAATTTGCCGCTAATAAGCAACATCTTCTTGGTTTGTGACGAAGCGTCCATCAAACACCTTATAGATCTTATATATAGATAGATAGATATAAATCTAACTTGGACGTTGAACAAAACAGGGTTCAGTCGTTATATGAAAGATTAATGAAATATTAAGGTTTACAATTCTGTTTATATTTTGTTGTGCTCACTTAAATTCGTTCAGTATTTATTCTAGTACTAGTATCTTAATACTCGATGAACTAATTTGATTCTCTCTTTATATACTTAAAGGCTGTAAAACGCAAGTTTAAAATCACATTAGAATTCCAGTTGGTTTAATTTGATCACATGAAAGGACACAAACAAGTTACAGTGGAAACCCCATAAACCTGTCGCGCCCGGGATCAGTTTATTTTGGACGGTTATGAGGGAATGCCAATCCAGAGAGGATTTTTGAAATATATAGTTATGAAGTCAGGACAAGAACATTGGGTCTATTTAGAGGGGAAACCGTATGATAAAATAGTACAATGGAGACCCTCTAAACCGGGTTATAGAGAACCGGTTTAGAGTGTTTCTACTGTATTATTTTATCATATTCCAATAAATATTCATAGGCAAATCAATCACATTCGGTGAAATGTTCTCATTTTATATTACTTTTAAACAGGTAGGTGTAGAATATCAAATAGGAGTTTTCGAGCAAGGCTCCAGAATAAAACACAAGTAAAAAACCGTTTTTAAAGCTGTTAAGTATATGTACCTGTGGGAGGAACATAAACCAATATATAACTAGAGTTTAAAGTCGCATTATTTGGCGACCATCCTACTTTAACAGTGGAGGAAGACCCTGGATGGAACCACCATCTTTAGCTAGCGGAACTGCTTCCTCACGTGTGAAATTTTGTCCCGGATAGGTTTCGAACAGTGAGGGGCTAGTGATTATAAGTGTGAGACCGTAACCACGGAGACCTACCTACCAAATATATCAAGGGTATGCTTGGATAATATGATGTATAAAAATATGTTGTAGACCACTTCACTATGTTGCAAAACAAAGATTAACCTGACGTTACCTTTGTTATCAGTCCGTCTGTGTTAGATATTTATAGTCGCATCATATAACCATTTTACGATACTGACAATGAATACATTCACCTCGATATACTGTGCCGTAAATCTTTTTTCATTATGGGCGAATTTTATATGTTTCAAAGACAATCATGAAAAAATTCGAAATATGGGATATAAGAATACGCCACGTTCTCCGTAGGATTGTTTATAAGTATCAAGTCAGATAAAGCTCCTTGGCTTTTTTGTATTCCCAATACAACACGTTTAGTATTCTTTATTATCAATCTAATCATCTCTCTATAAATGATCTAATTGCATACAATACAGCAACATCGGGTTATCAATACGTATAGATATTGTTAGGCAGTATATTCATTGTTTCTGCGTAGAAAGCACGTCAAGTAGGTTAGTTACCTTGGTAATTCATGTTTATCACAAACTCTGGCAAACTGACAGTAGTTACTAAACTATCAAGAATTCTTGCTTGAACATGTATGTTCATAGGCCAACATGAAGTGTACATTCTGCCAAGAGTTCTTTGCAGAGGTATAAGCATCATTTTAACAAATAACGATTCCGACAGATGATGGCATTTAAAAAGAAGTCGGAAATGTCAGGTAAATCTTGAACAAAAAATACATTAATGTATTTATGACTGACTTAAAGGTCATTCGGCATTCATAAAATCGGTAAAGACAAGGTCAAACACGCAGAATATGTGTGTGTGTTTAAATTTGTCCTTAATACCCTCTTATGGTTAAAGTGAAAACCCACAGAAGTTCAGTACCCACAATTTATACCGTGTGGCACCTGCTCGTCTGTCACTTAGGCAAGGTACGAACAATCACATCTGACCGTGCTCATTGAATCTTATCAACAATACAATAATTATGTCTTCTGAGACAATCAAACACTAGTGAAAGTTGATGCACGGTTAAAGTGCATATTACGTAGAAAAGGTACCAATTATTCTAGATAATTACATTGGAAAAATTCGGATAAGGGAAGTTCGACTGTATCAAATATGTACATATTGTCATTAAGGATTGAACATCGAAGTACAAACAAACTAGAAACATTAAAGCAATTCTCATTGTTCCTGAACACATTTACCGTCGTAAGTATGATGTATTTTCAAGCCGAATAATACGATATGAAAAATGCGTTACGATTCTTTTTACAACTTTTTAGAGGTTATGAATTCAATGTTAGGTTGTTTACGAAGGTGTGTAATGACGTTAAAAACTCAAGAAGCGCTTACTAAATGATCAGTCAAGGATATTCACGATATAAACCGTAATAACAAGCTAATATAATTAAGCTGTCTCTTTTAGTGATAACAATATTTTGATACTTGTAATCCGTATGCTGAACAAGATATACAGTCCAACCTGTCTTTGCGACCACCTCCGAATAAAGGCCTAAAAGTGAATAAAGGTCATTCTTTGAAAAACCACCATTGATTATTTATAACAAACTGACCTGCGAATAATGGCTACCAGTCAATATATGCCACGTTTTGTCTTTCCCAAGGGTGGCATTTGTTTACAGGTTTGTCTGAATGAATAAATAAATAAATGCGTAGAATTAGAGACCTACTTTAATCAAAGCTGTTTACATCACATGCTATTCAGACAACCTTCCTCTCAGTTGCGGTATGTCATTTCTTGACAATGCATCAAATACTTGGATCAATGTTGCTTATGCTCTCTCATAATTTTTGAACAAGAAACGTCAAACATTAATTTACGTGATCAGTTCATGCGCAGAATGAGTTCTATTTACGCAGACCCGGCACCTCAAATCATCGTCAAGATAGTCGTTACAAACGACGCAATATGGTATGTCTGGAATTAATAATTACGTGATATGATAGGAGGTAAAATACTTATTCACAAATGAACAATGTCTGCAAGATGGTTTTCTAACGATGTCATGAAATGTCATGAGTAATTCTCATAGTGTCCGCTCAAAGGTTTTTTAGTAAATTGAATTTTTGGATTTTTTTTCACGCCGAACCAACAGACTGTCATTTGGCGATTTTCCCAAGAAAATCCCATGTTTACACCTAGGGCAGAACCAGCGACCTTCCGTATACTAGCTATACAGCTTCCTTACTTGTATATAAATTTGCCTCGTCCCGAGTTGGATTCGAGCTCACACGGTGAGAGGCTAGTGATGACTAGTCAGAAATATAACCACTTGCCCCGATTTGCTTTCTTTCCGAGATTGGAGTAAGCGATAATGATAATAGTAGTAGTAGCAGGAGCTGTGTCTGAGGGCAAACTTATAGCTAGTATTAGTGAACAGCGGTTGTCCTAAGAGTACAATCGTATTTTGGCAAGAAACACTCTAGTTAGAATAATAACATATCACATCTAGAGTGACGCCAAACTAATACAACATCTTTTTTTAGACACAATCATGGTTCACGGTCAAATCATGTGAAAGCAGTATTTCTAGTCACTAGGCCACTAACTCTTCTTTATTAATGATCAGATTTAATAACAACATGGAATCTTGAAGAGATGAGTTGTGAAACCATAGTTACCAAACGCAAAAACAATATAAGATGTTTTGAAATGAAAATAGTTATTGGATGTAGTTATTTTACTCGAGGTAAACATTAAAATCGATGTGGCGATTGAATGAAGGTCAATCTGTAGTTGGAATGCTTTGAGAGAATCAATTACAACTCCTTATGCCGAAGTGGCAACTATAAGAATTTCAGTCTAGAAACATACAATTACAAATAACGTTTTTACTGAATACCTGACACTGAATACATGATATATGTACGTATAACTAACGTCTCGTGTATTCAAAAATAACTAAATACCTGACACTTTAACGTGTAACTAACGTCTCATTAATCAAAAAATAATCTAATTAAATCTGCCATAAAGTTACGTAACCCTGTTTTAGTTGCTCCCATGAGTGTATACATTTATACAGTCTAACCTGTTTTTGAGACCACCTCCGTATAAAGACCACACTATGAATAAAGGTCATTCTTTGAAAACCATCATTGACTATTTAGAACAAACTGACCTCCGAATAAAGGCCATCTGTGAATAAAGGCCATATTTCGTCTTTCACAGCGTGGTCTTTGTTCACAGGTTTGACTGTATATTAAAACATTTTTCCTGAATCAGCAAATATTCATTTGCACCAGGTAAATATCTCGAATTATGTTCTTTTACCATACACGCTTAATTTACCTTCAGTTCAATTAGATATAAATGAAAAATGAAAAGAAAATCTGGAAGTGTTTCAACTTGCTGTATAAACCGCATTCAATATATTTCCGGAGGAATATTTAAATGACATGTTTACATCGTGTAGCCATTCAACTAATATTCTGAAGATTGCAGACCATATTGATGCTAAACTGACATAGGACATTAATTCATGTAAAAAATACGTGCGCTGTAAAACCTCAATAATGAGGCCACCCTAGGGACCCAAAACATCAGTCGTGATAATGAGGTGGTCTAATTATCCAGTTGAATTACAGGGAAGTTTTTAGCAGCCAGTCCGAAAAGTAATAGTCGTTACAACAAGTGATCGTAATATTATATATATAATATATAAGGGGTCGCTATGTGAGGTTTTACTGTACACCGAATTATTCCCATATTCAATACAAAAACTGACATCGATAAAGAGATAGATATTTTTTCCCACTAAACTCATCGCGTCTTCTTGAAAATATCAGCCGTCCACAAAAAATATGTTTTTCCACTTTAATGCATTAATCATTTACTTAATATAAAAAAAACATATCGGTATTGGTATATAAAAAACGGCAAATGATGCTGAAATAACCTAAAAAACAAGGGCATACGGTCTTGGCATTCGTGGTGGATCTTATAACTAATGGTAATCATTTTATTACTATTTTGTAACATGTGTCAAGTCTGACAGTAATAAAGGCTAGTTTTATTACAAAAAATAATTCATAACCAGAAGCTGATGTTTATAAAACATATAATTTTGTTGCTATAACAAAAGCCATGCACGTAATTATTTACTTTAAAGTCGGAAGTTCGTGGTACGGATGCGAGAGGAAAAGAAAACGTGTTTATTTTATCTACGAGAAATTCCGTTCTAGTGTTGCAAGATAATAATGATTAAATCAGTTCTTATGCACATGTGTATGTGTGCGTTTTTTTGGGGTATTTTACGTCGTAACCAACAGTGATGCCGGATTGTCTGCTGATCTAACTAGTGTCGCCTTTATTTCAAAATCTTCTTTCCTAAAATCTGCTATGTAGACATTTCATAGATAAAATAGCAGTTGTTTGTAGTCAAAACTTCCGTCTCTGCTAACATATTTCATCTCCATGAGACGGGTCCATAATCATGGTTCTCCGTCGACGGACAGGACAAACATACATAAAGAGTCAATTGTACACATTATAATAGTTACAATGTATTTGAGTTGTGGCATGAGAATGGTGCTAATACTCATTAAACGTTGTTTCAAAAAAAGCCGTGATTAACATGTTTGATACTTCAGCAATGTTTTTTTTATATATTAGGCAGTCAAAGCCATAATTATCCTTTGCACTAATCAAGTAATATGACAAAATGTAAATTTTGCAAGCTAAGTAAACCCCAAGTAATACAATTTGGTACTGTTCATATTAGAAATATATGTCTATGTAAATGCCAAATAGTGCAAACAAGATATATCTAGTTAACATTATCATTCAAATACACACGTTCTTGAACCAATCATTTATTACAGAAAAATGATACACAAACAATCATAATATTAAAGTTAATTGCAATATGACAAAGACGTTAGTTAAAATGCTTTATGCCTAAGCAATAAGTATTATAAAATGTTCGCGGTTAAGGCACGAGTAGACATTAAACAAAATGAAGCTATGCAACTAAATGTTATAAGCGAGCTCATTGAAAAACAATTAAAGTATATTAAGTAAACAGTTATGTATATCATGTTTTCCATTTTTCTTCAAATTTCGTTCCAGCACCTTGATCTCACGACCGGAGGTAGCTATATTATACCTGCCTAAATAATAGTCAAATTTATACCAACGTACTACGCATTTATGATCATTGCAATGACATTTTGCCAATACTAACAGTCGTACGTAACATCATATAATTGTATTATCAAATAAGCTTGACTAACGTGGCAGTAGGAAAGCAATTCTTGCAAGACGACAACGACGCAGGATTTTCAAACATCATAACATGACCGGAAGTAATACAAGATGGCTGACAACAAAACAAAGAGAACAGGTGGTTATTACACTTGAAAGCTTACAACAATTTTAATACCTACATCGATAGTTATAGGTGCACTTGTTCGAGGTGCTTTCACAATCACTCTCGCCATGGTAATATCCGAGTTAAATTGTCAAGCAGAAATAAAAAGGTCACAGCCTGCAATGGTTATCGAAAAAATGCA
This sequence comes from Lutraria rhynchaena, assembly GCA_008271625.1. NCBI lineage: Eukaryota > Metazoa > Mollusca > Bivalvia > Venerida > Mactridae > Lutraria > Lutraria rhynchaena. The sequence continues at coordinate 1,286,922 of VIBL01000108.1, read as the reverse complement.
CCTATTTCCTAAACGTAATGAAAACCATCACGGCGGATGGCCGGTATAAAATGCCAGTTATTCGCTTTCATCCAGAAATAATCGTTGTATAAATAAAACAGCTACCTGATAATGAGAAAGTGATAGCTGAAGATTCTATTTGGCAACGGTATGTATGCTGTACAAGCTTAATGTTTGTTATACCTGACACACGTAAACGTTAATAAGAAACTTGTCGTTTTTACCAAAATTAGTTTGGGCGTTTAATGATGTTGTAAAATTCATCTTATAATTTACTTGAACTTGATCAAGGTTAATGAAGTTGAGTTAAATTAAGCAATTGGGATTTTGCCTAATCTTTCCTCATTTTTGCAGTATACCGGTGGTCCATTATTTAAGCCTAAAATATCAGTTATTGCCAGATAGACATTAATGGTAGCCATGTACCACAATGTAATCACTCGTAACTTGGGCTATATTATCTGACATGCTCCATATGAATCACTTAGATATGCCATACAATGTGTTAAAAAACCGACGCCCTGTACATTACTTTATTCGTTGTAACCCTTTGCCTCATAAGCATATTTTGGACTCTTCAAAATTCAAAGGAAATATATATAACATTAATTTATTTAAGAAAATTGGGTTATTTCTCTCTTACAGAGTGGAAAACATAAAGGCAAAAGAAGCCATTACTCATTACAAGCAGCGGTTTCTTTTGCCACAATGTTTCCAAAAGTCGTCAAAAGCTGTCTGCGTCAGATGCGAAGAAATGCGGTATTATAAATTTAAAGTAGTGTTTGAAGCAAAACTATAAAAAGAAAGGAAATGCTACTATATACTATCTTAACATTGATATAATGATTATTTTCATTTTTTGACATCGCAAAAGGCATTGTTCATAGAACGCAGTTGTTTGTAAGTGTATCAGTCAAGTAAGTAATTAAGGTCCTATAGATCTGAAGAAGCATTAAGAGCCAATAAATTCTAAATTCATTCAATGAGAGTGATACTGTGAAACGTGGGTGATGACTACAGCAATTAATCGAGAAACCCCGAATTAAAACTATGACTTAGATTTCTGTCTGCACACAGATATGGTGAGTGACATGATAAGGATTATAATTGATACAAATATGTATACAGTCAACCCTGTGTTTGCGGTCACTTCTGAATAAAGAACACCCTGTGAATAAAGGCCATTCTCTGAAACACCGTCACCGATTGTTTAGAACAAACTTACCCCAAAATAAAGACCGCCTGTCAATAACAGCAGCATTTTGTTTTTTCCCAAGGTTGGCCTTTGTTCACATGTTTGACTGTAGTTATTTTGCTCTGCTTTGTCTGAATGCCAATGAATATAATACCATGTTCTAATACTTATGTCAAAGGAACAGGACCAGGAGAAATTACATAGGAAATAGTTTTCCAGACGCAAGGCACGATTGAAATGTTTGCTCTGGACCTTTTGTCACCAAGCAAATGTCTAAATGCATACATTACAATCAGAAGGACAGATATATATCTGGCATAACGCAACAAATGCCCAGAACTATCAAATAAATAACTTTTCATCATTATTCATTTGTTTTTGAAAATGCTGCTTATTACTGTAGCTACAAATCATTGTCAACATGTATCATCGGCGTATGCATGCATATAACGTCTGATGGATGTGAGCACGCATATATATCATTGGAAAAAATGCATTCGGCGTGGCATGATTACACAGTGAATAAGCACTCAGGAAGAAAAAATATATGCTTAACCCTTTGTCTCAAAATACCGCATTTCCCCGCATCTGAAGCAGACGACTTTTGAAAACATTGTGGCGAAAGAAGACATTGCTTGTAATGAATAATGGCGTATTTGCCACAATGCTTTCCACTCTGTCGAAGAGAAATAATCCAATTTTCTTAAATAAATTAATATTTGTTTGTATATTAGCTTTGAATTTGGAAGAGTTCATGCTGATGAAGCAAAGGATTAAACATTCAGAATTTAGTGCATGACAATAGTCTTACTAGTTGTATGATACAATAGTGCAATGTAATTGTTTGAGCGATATTCTCTCTGGGTGGCAGCAACACATGTATCTGATCAGCGCTTTTAGTCGACTCACTCCGCGGATGATATACCAACACAGATTCCAACAAATAATCTTCATATCAGTCATTTTCTGTTACACTGTTATTTCTTCAGACTGTATTTCACAAGACAGAAAATGAGCAAGAAGAGACACTGTTTCAGCTGGTTAGATGAGTCTTTTGACTTAACTGACGTGATCGCTTCGCATTGTTTCCGAATGTAAATCTAGGGAATTGCCTTTACATGTTATAATATTTTTAGACCATGTAAACAAATCAGTTACATTTGACATTGGTTCGACTTCTCAGTTTATCAATGCAAATTTCTTATCCTTTCTACGCTATTACCAACATCTAAGAACAACATCCCACAACAGAAATATTGAAAAATAGAAAACGTCAGATGAATGAGTAACACTGCACTGTTAAGATTCTAAAAGCTGTATCAGGTAAGATGGAAACTTGTCGAATAAATCATTTATACGATAAGAAACGGAGATGAGTTACCTGGATTTTACTGAATTTATCAAATGCTTCAACATTACGATGCACTTCTGGTACATGAATATAAATATAGCTTACTCATGTTGCTATTAATGGGTATACCGAAGGAATGCTTACCAATAATTGATTGATCTAATGTCGTATTAATTCATGTTACACTCTCCTGTGGTATATGTGCTTATTAACATCAGCAGTTAATTGCTTACTAGTACCTCTCATAGTATATCACAAAAGAATCAAGGACGTAACAATATATGCGGTGTTATTGTCGCTGGTACAACGAAACGCCAATGCACTGGGTTTACCTAAAATGCACTCGTGTTGCCCAATAAACAATTTGCACATACATTCCCAAAATAACAGACATGATAATCATCAGACACTCAATTCTTATGTTTGATGCACTATGCAGGAAATATCAATTCTAGATCATCTTATCAAATCTACAGATCACAACTCTTAATGGTGTTTTTATCAATGCTGTTAACATTCTCTGGTGCTGATGTTAATTTCTCCAATGAGGCAATAGTGATTCTGGTGTTTCTTAAATTCTCAAAAGTAGCAACAGTGTTTCTTACATTTTCTAATGTGGCTGTAGGATTTCTTAATTTTCTATTGCGGCCATATTGTGTTTAAATTCTCCTTGTGGCAATGGTTGTTCTTGAATTCTCTAACTGGCAATCGTGTGACAGGTGCGCGTTTTATTGAGTTTCGATTTTATTCTCCCGTGTAATTATAATTAGTTATTCGAATAACTCCCGATCTATCTTCTTATTTTTGCTCGAAAAAAAATGTAAAACGTAAAAATGTATCATAAAATGTGATCAGATCGATATGAAGAAATGTAATGCGTATGTATACACGTGTTGTCATGATTGAAGTTCACAATGTGTCTTGATGGGAATTACTCAGGCCTTTCCGGTGGAAGAATGTTTTGGGGAGACTTTTATTTCAATGATTTTTACAGCTGGTTTTGTTAAAAAATAACGTTTGCGCAAGATCTCTTATGAGAATGAAACATACTAATAAAGAATACAAATCGTCTGAAACAAAAACGGGAAGCAATCGCCCGTAACCCATACCTTCCAACTTCCGGTCAGGAAATTACCCATTACCCGGTAAAGAATTGTAGTGAAGAAAGTTTGACAAAATTAAATATTACTAGCGTTGAAAAAAATAAAGCAATGTTTGTACATTTTACTGGGTTTTTATTATAATTGCAACAGAAGACATTACACCAAAAGCTAAACAGATCGCTTGTCTTCTTGTAATGTGAACTGTAGAACTTTCCGAGCAATGAAGTTTGAATTCGACAGCTATTTTCCCACATTTTATCTAGAGAATGATTACACAAGCGTTGATACAAATAAATGGAAATATCGCCATGATTTTCTCCATAACAGTTGTAAATTTAACCTAAATAAACTGAACAAATGAATTCCAACAAATATTGAGAATTCTGATCTGTATTTTATCAGAAAGATCAAACACAATCGCGCGTGCCGTCAGTCCTGACGAAATACAGATATCATCTTTATTGAGACTGAACAGCGGTTGGTGGTCGGTGGCTTATCAGTAAACATAATTGCATTATCATGTAAATACAATTATGCACATTGTTAAGAATATTATGGAGCTAAATAGTGGTAAATTATATGACATTAAGCCTTCTGAAGTGGCCACTCTAAAATAAATAGGTTTGATAAATATAATTAATCCTAGCGATTTTAATACCGGCATTAGATTATCTCGATATTATATTTTCATAAAATTCTGTAATGGATAACTGCGTGGTATTTTCAAGACATATACCTGTAACCCACAGCGGTGAGGGATTAGTGATTACTGATCCGATACCATAACCCCTCTACCACGGAGGCCCCGTAACTTAGTCACAGAGGATGTATAATTATAAAAGTACCATATGGTAGACACACAGTTGCATGAAACAACACAGTATGATGTCTACAGGAATATTTACATTTTTTCGATATTTTTCAGTCATTTTATGTCCAACAAGACATAAAAACTTTTTCCCCATTTTTTTCAAAGTTATGTCTTCTCTAGAATAAATTACAAACACGTTTTGGACTATGCAGTGTCCATTTTGTTACAGGGAAATCGTTTTGTCAGGTGGAAGTGACGTCACGATTACTACAGAATAGAGTAAAAACAAAACAAAATAGCTAAGCTTAGAACAGTTAGAATGTAAATTCAAACTTTTCAGAATTGAATAAAAAAAGTATTGAACTTGTTTACCCTCGCCTCCGGGATAATTCATTATCTTAAACTGGGTAGTGCAGTGCAACCTCTCTCCAGCAACAACATCCCTCCAACAACAGCGTGATGTTTTCCCTCTGCACGATCTAACTATTAATTTAACCTCTCTATAGCAACAACTTCTCAACAACAGCATAATTTTACTTCTTCCAAAGGGTGCTGCTTTGGAGAGGTTACACTGTATTCACATTGTTAACATAGTATCGTAAAATCCCAAATGAAACGGAAATATGCGATGCTGGGGGGCTTTGTTATCTTGTCATATGAATACCCAGTTAAACCACGGTGCCTTTCTACAGTGCCATTGACTTTATCAGAATCAGATAGCGTATCTAATAATGGAGGACTACGAGCACGAGCCATCAACACACAGGAAATTATCTCTCACTCAAAGAATTTCTTATCTGCATTAGTAGAAAGTTTCGCATTATACATAAATTTCTAAATTTATCTCTTACCTGACAGAAAATCAGGAACTTTGATGTTTGAAAGAATTTTATTTGAATATATTGGAAACTAAAACTTCAAGCATGAACAGGTGGATTGTATTCTATGTTTCGCATACCTGAATATTTCTCTTGTAACACACATTTATACATTCTGAGTCATGGATTCGTGATTCTACGAGCAACCATTGTCTTAATATTAGAAGAAATTTCATTGATGTTCATTTGCAGATATTCTTCATAGTTTTTCGTCCGCTGATTTTAACTGATTACAAACCTCGATCTACATTTTATATTATATTATACACCAGGACTCTTAGAATTAATTGTTTCAATGATAAAGTTAAACATATCACTTACATTAAAGTCAAACTTGTGTTCGCGGCCACCATGAACAAAACCACCCTGTGGATAAAGGACATTCTTCGAAAGACCGTCCCTGATTATTTAGAACAAACTGACCTCCGAACAAAGGCCATCTGACAATAAAGGCCACATTTTGTATTTCGAAAGGGTGGCGCTTGCTCACAGGTTTAACTGTGGTACATTTTTGTACATGTATTCAACAATTATTGTATTATGTATATCATCGTAGTAGAACATACAGTGTTTCCGTTACGTTAAATGTAAATTTCAAACCAAAGCCTACATTACTGAAATACATTCTACAAACAAACAAAATACCAAGTCAGATTTATTTCCGTTTTCCATCAATTCTTTCTTTTTTAATAAGGAAACAGAAACAAGAAATATTTATTCATCAATCTAAAAGACTCCACACGAATATGGATATTTGACTAGAAGTGATCAAAATAACTTCAGACAGTAATGGTAGAAGTACTACACTGCAGTCAGTTTAAACAAGTAATGCATTATTTTGGAAACTGATAATACGTTAAGATCTTCAGCCAGAATATATCAATCTACATAGCACCTGCTTTCAATTAGTGAATACTGTCTGATCTACCAAACAGATTATTGAATAAACATTGGCCACGATCAGAGTATATGAACACTAGACGATAAACGGATAACGAAGGTAAAGTCATAAAATCTTGTTAAAAATGCGCAATTGATCTTTTTTTCTGTCCTCCTTTTTTCACTGAGGGTTTAATGTCTTTAAATAATCTATGTTGTTTGGCGACTTTTCCAGCTTTAGCAGTGGATGAAAGCCCAGTGCGTACTCCTGGGTAGAACCACTGACTTTCCGTAAACCAGCTGGACAGCTTCCTTACATTTGAAATTAGTCCGGTTCCTGGTCGGATTTGAACTTACAGCCTAAAAGGGCTGGTGATTATTAGTCAGAGACCATAACCACTTGACCACGGAGGCCTCGTCTACATTTTATATAAGGAAACAAATAGTACAGCATCGACTACGCTTTGGTTCATTGGCAACAAGAACTTTGAATTATTCCTGGTATTGTCAATTTTAATCTAGCACTATAGTTCAATGCTTACTGATAATTTCAAATGGCTTGGACGCAATTATAAACAAAGTATGAAGTGAAATATATTTCTATCGTTTTAACCATTTTAAATATCTTGCAGCAAAGACTTTATGATTTATTCATTGAACCAGTACCTAGTAGCAAACATTTCATGATTTATTTATTTTTTTATCACCAATATCTGGAAGCGAAGACACTGAGTTTCACTAACATTGCTAAAATCTATGAGCATAGACTTAAATCTTTACTACAATTGTCAATATTTGGTAACAAAGTTGTCGTATTTACAACTATTGCATATATCTAGTCACAAAAAAACGTCGTAGCCAAAATGAGAAACAACGTCAATATTCACAATACTGACAGTAGTTCGTAATTCTATTTGCATTTATGTTGTAATCTATTTAGTCAAATTGATTGCTCTGACGCAAATGGCAACTCAACAGTCAGAGGTTCACTATTAAATTGAAAGGAACAAAATATTTTGAATATCGTAGCCATAAAAATTAAACAGGTTTAAATGACCACTGGCATATTATATATTACCATGGCAACAGTTCGCTAAGAAAAAAAGTATCCTTCATGATTGATCACAACACTCACAGAAACATTGCAATAATTTTTATCAATGCCGTAATAGACGATAAGTAACAAATACATGTTTATGTTTGTTATGGTGTGGGCAAAAAATGATTGAGACGATGTTTACAGAGATAAATCGCAATAAATGTTATGTTTACATTACACAACAAATACACGAAATCCTAATTTATGATTGCAGTCGAATTCCATAAACTAAACAGTAAGAGTGCCAAGAAATTTAATCGTCTGTCATTTTCAATATTTCGATAGGATCTTGCACATTCTTTATAATTTGAAGGACAATAGCGTTACATTCCCGAATATCATTGTTGTTGTACAACCAATGGAGCATCTAAGGTCAATGGTCTTCTATTTAAACCATTTTTACCCCCCCCCCCAAAATAAGGGAAATGTATTTTTGTTAGTCTAGTTGAGATAAGACATACAGATATATAAACGCGCAACATTAACAAATAAATAAACAATATGAAAATTGAAAGTCAAATAGTCGTATTTTAGATGAACCTGATATCAGGACACTTATCAGCAACAAATAAATAAACAATATTAAATCGAACGTATGAATCAGCAATATTAAAATCGAAAATCCTTTTTAAGATAAAGTTGGCTTCAGGACACTCATCAATTGTCCTAAACAAACGCATTCCTCGATTAATTGGTGCTAATTATTTCCTCATGAAGCAAGCTGAAAAGATGGACTGTATATATCGTAAGTTAGGATTGGTAATTACGAGCTAATAAGCAAATCCTACATCGAACGTAATACTATTTATCCCAAGGCACATAAATATTATTCACAGTTACTAATAATTAACGTTTTTCCAGTACCTAGAAGATGTTATCATTTACTTGATCATATTACAATAATAATTGATGAGCACGAACTTTTCGTGCACAAAGTTTTCTATTTATAGTACAACAAATACATGAAATCTCAGATCTAGATTCAACGAGATAGTAAACAGCTTTACAACTTTCCAGAATAATCGAGAAAAACGTGAATAAAAATTCTTTTTTTGAAACATAGCCCAAAAATAAAGTAAGCCAAAACGCCAAATTTACAGTATGTTTTTAAAAAAAATACACCTACCAGAACGTGAAATTAACTCCAAAGATACAAATTACCACCTTGACACTAACCTAATCAAGCGGGCCCCAACGCGGTCAGAGACAGATAAACTTCGTGTTTACGCGAAGTACGTTAAGCAGAAGACACCAAAGGTATTCGATCATAAGTTTCCGCAGTTTCGAAGTTGCAGCCGACAACCAAACAACAAATTATGTAGAGCTCTCTGTCTTCCTATTGCTACACCCTCTTGCCTATATATGGCAGGCGGGCTCACTTATCAGATCAAAAAGGTGAGGTAAAATGGAATACTCACGCGCTGTACCGTCAGTTGTTGATTTAAATCCTTTCCGCCCTGCAGCCTGAACCCCCAAGGGGTTTGCATGCAATCCCGGGCAAGTCTAACCTGAACGAGGGTCATGCTTATTACGCCATCCTACAAAAAAATAAAATGTAACACAATATCAGCCGGATACAAACACGTTTTCGAAACGAGGCGAACAAGTGAACGCCGGTGGCAGAAAATACCACTGAGCCAGAAAGTTCTGCCTATCTCCCGAAATAATACAGGTAAGTCTAGCAGACAATATCGAAAACTTTCGTAATGCCAATCATGTAGTATTAGAGGAAACACAGAATGTATGTATGCTCACAAGACGTACCGATGTTACCTGTTGAGGTATGTACTGATGGGTAATCTACAACAGTATATATACTCAACCAGTTTACAATAAAATCTACAAGAATTATGTGCGTTTTCTTCTGTAAACTTCAAACTCCATTCAATATGGAATTTAGGCATTAAACATTAGGAATTAAACAGCACCAAATGCTTTATCTATATCGTCAAGTTTTATTGCTTTTTAATTAGGTTTTGATGTGCGAACACTTGTGAGAACAACAAAACTTTGAATATAAGTATGTGTCCATACGTTTATATTATCATAAATATAAGAGAATAATTACCAGAAAAAAATACGTACAAAAAATCCCACCTTCTCTAAATCACGATCTTCCCCATAACCTACCAACCCATATAGAAGAAATGGTAGACAAAACACAGTTAACACAGTTGACCCATCTCTTCGATGCTGTATTTCGATAAATTGTTCAATATCTACTTTCTGTATGGCCAGATATTTTTCGAAGACTTCGTAAGCGTCAGTTGTTTTTTAACTTTAAAGGACAGCATAGTACACATCTTTAAATGTTGAGATGCTATATATGCAGTCTTCATTTATCCTATTATTTTTAGTATTGATTTACAGCCTTATTGATTTTTTATAAAAAAAGACGAAACTCTTAAGTTGAGAATTATTGTCTCTCTTTGGGGCATAGTTGATCTAATGTGCATATGCATGCACATTCATCCCTAAGTTATTGACCATCTGTGAATAGCGGTCACTCACGAACAACTACGTGTCTATAACAAACACTTATTGATATGAAATAAAAAAAAACTGATAGTAGGCCAAGACTGAGTTCCTTCTTCCCACTAAGTCTTAGTGGCACACGTTTGATTGCATCATAATATGGAAAGAAAATGTTCTGCAACTTCAGATTTCAGATCTGATCTCTAGGAGTCACAAAGGGATCTAACTATACATACATCACTGATCCATGTCATTCTCGCCTTCACCCTTTCTTGTACACGACTTCAAAATATTCAGGGTTCGACACTAATTACTTTGAAGTGGGAGCCTAAAGGAATCCCTATTTTTTTTGAAATCAGAAGTCTTTGGGATTACTGTATTTTTTTATATCAAAATTAGCATGTTTAAGTCTCTCTTCACGCATTATTTCACGCCAATTCATTCTCAAAAGTCTGTACATGTACATTAGAGAATCAGACTAAAGTATCAATGGTCTGGAGCGAGTTTACATACAGAATAAATATACAACGTTTGTCTATACAGGTAGTGAATGATGCAGGTGGCGGAAAGGAATTCTTTCTCACTCTTGGTCTAATTTATTTGCTGTGTATTTCTCAACAAAATATTGACATATGTTTATGATACATGGATCTAGCGTTTATTGAGTTCCTTGGAGATGTATTCAAGAGCTGGTGCTTCAGATTGAACTCGATCAAACCAATCGAACGAATGGTTATTTCCTTTTGTGCATCGTATAATTGTAAGATGTTTATATCTATAAATCTAACATTTTCCTTATTACACAAAATATGTATTTATGCTCTTGGCAAATATGTACGCTAAGTGACAGAGAAAAATTAAGTTTTTTATGAAAATCCCTGTCCCTCACTGATTGATGTTATGGTACAAAAAAGATGTTTCGGTAATTCTTGATTAAACCGTTTTCGTGATGTTGCTTTTTCACAACCAGATTCTTTGTTGTTTTAATGGGAGCTGGGTGTATTGTTGATTTTAATTTATTTGATAGATATTTTATATTGAAACTGGCATCATCCGGCATTCCAAAAACAACCTTGGAGGGGGGCATTGTTGTCTTGAGTTATATGTACTTTGTAATGATAAACCTGAATGCAGTGGTCCTTAATAATCTTAGATTGCATATGCCATTAAAATCTGTCAAATGTTATAGTCAGATATGAAAATCAGGAAAGAAGCTATATTCCATGTTTCTAAGCTCTTCAACTTGTAAGAAAATATGTGATTAGTGATTCAGTGAACCAATAAAACTCTTCAGCGTTAAAATATGTTCGTTTCCGGTTTCCGACTTACCCTAAATTTTCCCCACGATCCTAGACATTTTATTGGGCCCGAGAAAGGGTACTTTAACTTTTTTACCTTTCTGCACAAAAATAATCTCAATAGCAGCTTTCAATAATAACAAATAAAAAATATATAAAAATGACTGCTTATATACCTGATTTTTAATGAGCATGTAACCAAAGACAAACGTTTTTTACGCCAAATAAAACTCGTAAATCTAATAGAAATTATTCATATAACTTGGCGCCAGCCTCGTGCACAATACTTAACCAATTTGAATGTCTTTGAGGACGAAATTATTTGATTCACGTAAATTTTTGAAATTGTTTAAATAAAAAAAATACAAGAATGAACTCTGAAACATTTAAATATCAGGTTTATTTAATCTTGTGGACAATTTTATGTATTACACAAATAAATTTATTAGTTTGATTTAACACACTAAATATTGTACAGTAAGTAAGTATTAAGACAACTATTTATGACCTAGTTTTTTTTTCACTGAGGTTTAATACGGCGACTTTTTTGATAGTGGGGGAGACTCCAGGCGTTCACCTCGGTGGAACCACCAACCTTGCGTACAATAGCTTCGTCACCTATGATTTTTTTCCGGTCCCGGGTAGGATTCAAACTCGATAGCGACAAAAATGATACGTCTCACTATCAAAGTAATCACATTGTCATTACGATATATAGAAGAAATGTCGAAAATTTGCCCGAAAATAAATTGTCGTTATAATGAGGTGGTCTGCATATTGATTTGTTTGAGTTGGGTTGGTGTTTAACGCCGCCGACGACAATTTTTCAGACATACTCGGGGTGGGCAGGTTAAGTTGATCAGTTCCCTTGGACATTCATTCAGTCTTATAACCAGTACTTGGCATTCTCTTTTAACCTGTTATTTATCCATTAGCCGTCTGTCTAGCTACCCCATGTAAATAAATTTATTCGTTAATGGAGGATAATTTTGTCACGGAGAGTTGGGACATGCTCTCATGTGCCCCTACTGAGGATCGTACCCACTTAATATCGGAATAAAGGCTGCCCTGTGAACAAAGGTCATCCTTTGAAAAACCGTCATTGATTATTCAGAGCAATAAGACTTCCGAATAAGGCTACCTGTCAAAAAGGCCACATTTTGTCTTTCCTAAGGGTGACCTTTGTTCACAGGTTTGCCTGTATTGCTATTAATGTGTCGCCTAAATCGAGAAAAAAATATTTTATACTTATTTGTTTTCAAAATATTCCCAAAAAATAAATGTTTATTTTTATCTTATTACATGTAAAATTGCTTTAAGGTATATAACAACGACGGTTTTAATTGTAAGTAGGACACTATACACTATTATAATCAGTTAATGGATTTTCAATGTTCTGTTCCGCTAATTAATTCTACAAACATATTGTAACAAGATGTACTATTGGTATAAATAAACTAATGAATTTAGCACATCTGAAATCTAGAATAGCCGACATACGGTTTAGTAACTTTACCTGTATAATAGGAGGAACGAAAATCATATCACAGAAAATGAAATATCTGAACAGATTGATATATCTTTCAGCAAGAGAGGCAACCACATCAACGTCTTGAATGCCGATAAGTAGTATTAGTTACCTCCCTTGAAAATGATTGTTCTGCGTTTTACGACTAATTTCACCAGTTTTCAGCTTTGTACTGGCGGGGAGATAACCTATCCAGTCGTTCTGGATTCTGTACTAATACTAATTCTAACCATGTTCTCCGCAAATAACTGCAAACTTCTACACATTAATGATCTGTTAAGAACGAATGGCCTTAAAGAACATGTCCCGCGCCCAGGAGGAGGGGGGGGTGTCGAACGCGCAAGCACGCGCGAATGGCCTTAGACACATTGACTTCATCCAAATCGTATTAGAGAGTATGTCTCGGGGTTTTAACTCACAAATATGAGGTCCGTAGACTTAACAATCGACTAATTGCATCAGACACACCGGCATAATAACAGCATTAAGTTAATTATTATATGAGCGTATCTACATTTGTCAGTATTTTACTGTATACCCCGAGATCCGGGTTCAAGAATGTCAATTTTCCTCCATGATATGGAGAAGCGCCGGCTCCTTGTAGAAATTAGTACTGTTAATTATATAGTCCTGGAAAACTGTTTAAGTGAACCGGTCGCCGTATATAACAGAAAAAAAAGTTAAAAACGGCGTAAAAACTCATTGAAAAAAAATCGTATTATTAACGTTCGTGACGTCCATTAGCGGCTTTTAATTTAACATCCTGTTAACTCTGTAGTTAACTTGATTTTCTACTAACAGCTAACTGTAATCAGATGTACCGTGATTCAGGGACGGTGTATAAGGGTCATTCATACAATATACAATGGGTCAGTCACCTTCTCTTCAACACTAAGCTTTTACGGGCGTTGTATATCACCAGAAGACAATGACAATATAAAGATATTCACGCGTTTATCTTATGAAAAAAAAATCAATCAGTATCACACCCGTGTACTCAACGTGGCGATCCATGGTTTTCACCATCACGATAATGATACAGTAGAACCTCTTTCATCCGAACTTGTTAGGATAGACAAAAGTGTTCGGATTAGAGATTTTCGGCGATCCGTGGTTTTCACCATCACGCTAACAATACAGTAGCACCACTCTAATCCGAACTTTTTAGGATAGACAAAAGTGTTCGGATTAGAGAGGTTTTCGGCGATCCGTAGTTTTCACCATCACGCTAATGATACAGTAGAACCCCTCTAATCCGAACTTGTTTGGATAGACAAAAGTGTTCGGATTAGAGAGATTTTCGGAATACAAAGGCTCCGGATTGCAAAGAATTTCTAGCATTAAATAAATAATAGATAAATCGGTACCAGCCGACGTGTTCGGTTTTAGAGAGGATTCCGGAATGGAAAAGGTCCGGATTAGGGAGGTTCGACTGCATACCGGTTAAAGTTAGCATGGTATTATTTAGTGAAGTCAGTAGTCTGAAACAGCTACTTCTAGAAGAACTAAGTGATTGTAATATAAATCTAAAGCAAAGAGAATCCGTTCGGACATCTCTTAATGAACCGTACACAATGACGGCAGCGAGAAGGGGAGGGGCGTTTACGATGACAAAATCACGTGGTCGCATAATAGATCAATTACAAACGTTCCAATTAATGTTGCATACTTAATTGTTAACGTACACGTATATATGCTTCACATCATTCTTCAAACATGCCAGGGTTTCAATTACGTAATACAGAATTACGCTTCATCTGATAAGATGAAAAAGTGCCATAGAAAACACTTCTTGTCTTATTGTCACTGGGGTTTAACGCCGTTTTTCAACAATTTTCAGTTGTATACGGCGACCAGTTCACCTAACCAGTTTTCCGGTTCTCCACATATGGTGGATAATCGACATTTTTGTCGAATTTTCATAGAAGTGTATGGCCTGCTACGACCGGGATTCGATCCCGGATCTCCGGGTTACAAGTCCAGCGCACTAACCACTGGACCACGGCCGCGGATCCATATATAATAAAAGTTGTAGACGACAATTATATACAAGTGAATGTATCCTAAATTTTGTTACCATTCTAATGGGGTTATCGTAATAATGAGATGGTCGCCATTTGAGGTTTTACTGTATTCTATTAACCGGATTTTCAAGTTTAAAAAACTGCTAAGATAGCTAAGATATGTCTATGAACGGCCCATGAGAGTAACGTAAAGACTGTAATATGGGTATTACACATGTCTGGGATAATGTTTTTATGTACGGAAAATTTTTTTTCTGAGCGATTTGTTCTGACAGGTGAATGCCTCTATTTTCCGGGTACCTGTCAAATGATGATAAAACAGTTCATGTATAAATATGTAGGTTTGTTCTGTTAGAGAAATAAATGTTTGTGTTCTATTACTGTGAACCGACTGATTTATACAGTGAAACTTCACTTAGCTAACATCTCAATATTATGACTTCCTCATTATAACGACCACTTATATTTGGACCATTTTCCAATATTTTATCAATATTTCAACTTAAAAATGAGACCACCTTTATATAAAGTCCCAAAGATGGCCTAAATGTAGAGGTTTTCGATTCCCGATTACCTAATTAATTGCATTTTGTCTTAATTCTGATTGATATCTATTTAATACCGAAATATCATAAAATATAGATACCACACAAAACAATCTTTGAATGTATATTTTCAACACATACAATGTAACCTCTCAAGAGCGGCTCTCTCTGTCTCTCTTGAGCAACAACCTCCCTTCAACAACAGCATTATTTCCCCACTGCACGATTTAACTATTAATTTAACCTCTCTAGGGCAACAACCTCTCAACAACAACATACTTTTGCTTCGCCCAAAGGATGTTGCTTTGGAGAGGTTGCACTGTATTTGTATAGAAATAGGTAGTATTGCATTTTTTACTTGCACCTGTCACGCTCGTGTAAGCTTACGATGCGTTGAATAATCATTAAAACTCACTCGCGCTTAATTCATCAATGTGGAGAATTAAAAAAATCAAATGACCACATAGCGAGTATTGGATTCTGAATCAGGACAGGGTACATATATTTATAATACACACATTCAATTACCGTTGAACACTTAAAACATTTTCAGGATCTTTCAAATTTATTCCTGCAGAAATACAGGTTCAGACACGGAATGTTCGCTGTTGATATACAGTGCAACCTCTCCAAAGCAACATCCTTTGGGAGAAATAAAAGTATGTTGTTGTTGAGAGGTTCTTGTGTGAGAGAGGTTAAATTAATAGTTAAATAGTGCAATAGGAAAAATCAAGCTGTAATTGAATTGGGGTTATCACTCAAGAGAGAGCCGCTCTGGAGAGGCTGCACTGTATATAAACTAATGTGTTATCATATCAATTATAATAGGTAGCGTGTAGGGAAATCTGACGATAAATTATCATAGCCCGTAACACAGGCATACCTTAAAATATTCCTAAAATTACGACAGAAACGTGAGTCATGAACATCTCCAGAATAACTTTCATAAAATTGATTTTGGGTGTGGGTT
Source organism: Lutraria rhynchaena (assembly GCA_008271625.1). Taxonomy (NCBI): domain Eukaryota; kingdom Metazoa; phylum Mollusca; class Bivalvia; order Venerida; family Mactridae; genus Lutraria; species Lutraria rhynchaena. The sequence continues at coordinate 1,270,766 of VIBL01000108.1, read as the reverse complement.
TAACGTCACACCAAAAGTTAGAATATTTGGCGACTTTCCAGCTGTAAGAGGGCAGGAAGACACGAGGCTGAGACATGGGTAGAACCACCAACCTTCCGTAATCTATCTGGACTGCGTCTTCACATGTGAAATTTGGTCCCCATAAAAATAAAGCTGAATAATTAAAGTGAATGAATATGATGGGACATTTTTTGTAAAATGATGAATAAAAAAGATATGTGACAAAATGTCTAGTACTTCTTCAAAATTCTATAGCGTCGATTTAAGCGTAAAGCGCTATTCTGATAAGCGAAATTGTTCTACATGCCGAGTAAGAATCGAACTCACAGAGGAGAAGGGCTAATGATTACAAGTCAGGATTTTATTGATTACGTACATAACGCCCAAATTGCCATACCGACCACTTATTTTGGACCAGTTTTCAAAATTTCATCCTCAACATATAATGAGACCATCCTGATATCAAAATAGATTTTTTTCGGGTACAAAATACCATGATAGCGAGATTTCACTGTATTTCATTAATAAATGTTGATATTTTGTCAGCATACTAACATTGATATTCTTGTTCAACAGGTTGCCGCGGCAATTACTGTCATGTCAGTATATTGTGGATAATGATTGTGTAAACGTATACAAACAACCAGCGTTTTATTTTTGCCTACTGACAAGAAAATGCACGAGGCAAGAGAAATGCTGTAATCAGGGAATACAGAAGAGTAGTTAATAAACTGTGTGTTGTAGACAAATAAACGAAGCAGCTCAGAGTCAGTGACAGTCAAACCTGTGAACAAAGGCCACCCTTGGGGAAGACAAAATGTGGCCTTTTTGTCAGATGGCCTTCATTTGGAGGTCAATTTGTTCTAAATAATCAATGATATTTTTTTCAAAGAATGACCTTTATTCACAGGGTGGTTTTTATTCGGAGTTGGCCGGAAACAGGTTAGACTGTATATGCTCGGGTATGATATGATCGCTCATGTAGCAAACCGTGATCTAACTGTCTGAGTATCTCGCTCCCGCCCGCGAAATATCGACGTAAAATCACCAGAAAAGCATCTATCATAGCATCATTAAATGGCGTGACAAGTGTTGTGTTGTGTTATGTCTGATAAATTTTACGTATTGATAAATATATCTTTGCTCTGCCGTATCCACTAATCTCTTAACATAATATATCATTGTAATATCGATGTAGGAGACGTTTCAACAATAATATTCTGTTTTGGCAAGTCCGCCTTCAAGACGGTCTTACGCTGAGAATACGGCCCCTTTTTCCATTATTGCATTTCCGTTATCCACTGTTTTGTAATAATTAGTAGGTCGTAGATCGATGTGTAAGGCATTGCATTACGTGTGTACTGATTTACCTATCAACGGTGCATGAATTCAAAACTATAAACAGTAAAACCTCAAATAACGACCACCTCAATATTACGACCACCTTGTTATAACGGCCACTTATTTTCAGACCGACTTTCAATATCTTCCCCCGTAATTCAACTTGATAATGAACCCACCTCATTATTGCGACCGATCCCAGTGGTGGTCTATATATCGAGTTTTACTATACACATGTATAAATAACAGACACCATGCAGATAATTCTGCCACACTAGATACGATGTTACTGCTGTAACACTTTTTTGTTGCCTGGAAAATGAGTGTTTATTCAAATGGGCTGGCGAATTCCATGATATTTTTCAAGCAGTAAACTCGCTTACAATATTCGAATCAGTAAACGTGTGTGTTAGATAACAAGTACGATTGCCGCGGGTGAATTTTTACAAAGAAATTAATACAAACATCCACTGCACCAGAATCATGTTTTTTTTGTTTGGTAAATTATGATCTGCTCTGTTACAATCCTGGTCCTGTGTACGTGGTTTATCTCATGCAACCACATATTCAAACTAATAGATAAGGTGGTGAAATATGATACAGTATTGTTTATAACAACGACGGGCGATATTCGAAGACAAACTAGAATATATCAGATTTGTTTGTTTGATTTTATATGACTTATTGAAAATGGGGTTTAACGCCGTTTTTCAACAATTTTTCATTTATATACGGCGACCGGTTCACCTAATCAGTTTTCCTTTACTGTACAATTACCAGTAATAACCTGCTCTTCCACAAGAAGCCGGCAAATTCTCCACATATGGAGGAAAATCGACATTTTTGTCAAATTTTCGTAGAAGTGTATGATCTGCCGCGACCGGGTTTAGAGCCCGGATCTCCGGGTTACAAGTCCAGCGTCCTAACCAGTGGACCACAGCCGCGGCCAGAATATATCGGAATTGCAGCGCTTAAATATTAATTTCACATCAAGGGTTTGGACCGATACAAACCAACTTAGAGTAAAACAAAGTGTGTAATCTTTCTATGGTTCCTTCTGAAAGCATAATCCTGGAAGCAGTGCGAAGATTTTGCAGCTTATGACATATATTCTTTCAGACTGGTACTAACTCAGTACAGTCGAACATCTCTAATCCGAACCTTTTCTATCCGGAAGCCTCTCTAAACCGAATACGTCAGCTGGTCCTGTTTTTTATTATATATTTAATGCTAAAAAAATGGAATTCGGAACAACTGTATTCCGAAAACCGCTCTAATCTGAACATTTTTGTCCGTCCTAACAAGTTCGGATTGGAAAAGTTCCACTGTATATCTATTGATTTAAGTATTCAGGCAAGAACAAACAAATTAACAACACACTTAAAGCTAAACTATCTAAAACTCAAAAAATAATATTCCTCAAGTTGGCCTAAATTGTTAACCCTTTGCCTCATAAGCATACTTTGGACTCTTCTAAACTCAAAGCTAATATATAACATACCAAATTATTTTAGAAAATTGGGTTATTTCTGCGCGACAGAGTGGAAAACATTGTGGCAAAAGAAGCCGTTACTCATTACAAGCAATAGCTTCTTTTGCCACAATGTTTTCAAAAGTCGTCTGCTTCAGATGTAAATGTAAATGCGGTATTATGAGGCATAGGGTTAAAGTATGTTTCTTCGATTTAAAAAGTACCAACAGACCTTGAACTATATTATAACGTCAACAGAACAGTTTACATTATTACAAATAACCGTCAAACTAATTCATATCATTTAGAAATACAAACAGTTGCCAATTGACGAGAGCGCCAAATGCTTATTCAACTTTATTTTAGCACTGGCGTTATTAACATACTGGCATATGACCAGCGCGTATATTGAACTGTTAAACATCAAGTAATCGGAAGCATTTTGATATTTAAGACCAATGTTCACATCATAGGGAGACATTAAATGTGTCGGAATATAGTAATTTAGTTTTATTACAGCGAATGTTTCTTAATTCTAGCTGACTAAACTAAAATTCACGTACAACTTACACAATACTGAACAAACTTACCTTGGTAGGTATAAGGAGCTCCAGTTTTGCAATTTATGCAAGGCCAGGTGTCAACTCCTTCGTATAAACATATAGTTAGAATCCCTATTTATTTCCCCTTGGGTAGCAGGTGCCCCTATATCACTGTAGTCCCCTCACACTGGCCAACACAAAACGCGTTGCTTTCTGGAAAGCAATACCATGCGAAGCTTTGCTGAAGCTCACGAAAAATAAATCAGTTAGAGAATGATTCAGATGATTGCTTTTCCTGCTTTGTGGTTAATGCACTAAGGTATTCTATTTCGTGTATAAACTAAGCAGCCGATTCTTGTTTAGCTTTTTTTACGTTTCGCGCGCGTCCTTGACCTTTCTCACTATATGCTTACTGCGAAGAATTTTTTGATATGTTTTAATCGCATTTTTGCAATCATGTCATAATGCTGCTTCTTCACGTTGTTTTTAATACTTACTACTTGTTGTATGTTATTGCATACATATTGTATCCATTACCTACCAACCTGTTTATCGAAATCACCTGTTTATTGAAATCGCCTGTTTATGTTTATTGAAATCAACTGTTTAAAGAAGTCACCTGTTTATTGAAATTGCCGATTTATGAAATCACCTGTTTATTGAAATCGCCAGTTTATGAAGTCAATGTTTATGAAATCACCTGTTTATTGAAATCGCCAGTTTATGAAGTCAATGTTTATGAAATCACCTGTTTATCGAAATTAACTTTTTATCGAAATCACCTATTTATGAAATCACCTGCTTACTGAAATCACCCACCTGTTATTGAAATCTTCTGTTTATTTAAATTATCTGTTTATCAAAATCACATGTTTATTGAAATCAACTGTTTATCGAAATTACCTGTTCATCGAAACCATCAGGGTACTTGTGCCACACTTGGGATATATGTACAAGACTGTTGCAGGAAATAATATCCCAACAAGCGGGTTTATGTTTTTAGGAAATCTTCCATAAGCCAGCTGGACAGCTTCCTCGTGTATGAAATTTGTCTGGTCGCGGATAGAATTCGAACTTACAGCGGTGAGTGACCACTCATTAGCAGTCTAAAACACAGCCACTCGTTCACGAAGGCTTCTTTTTCGGACAATAAAGTGAAATGATCAAACTCAATGGTTGTGTGTTGAGAGTTGATTATTGACAAAAATCAAGTTCATGATTAATGGCATGAAATACGGAGTATAGTGACAATCGTTTGTTTATAACGGCAAGACTATCTTTGTATTGCTCTGTAAAAACTTCATAGCACATATAATGATGTTGGTATGATTCCAAGTAATGGATAATCGAAGTGAAACACGACGCAAAATGCGTTTTTTTAGTCGTGTAGGATTTTCCAGACGGATGGTATGTCAGGTTTATGCCTTACACATAATTATACCCCTGTCTAGAATGCCATTTCCCCAAGCAAAAAGTCCCAGTATTGACTCAATCGTAACGCGATTTTTTTGTTGGCTGGATTACTTTTCAACAATATTTTCCCGTTTAAATGCAATTAGATATTAGCCTCCCTTTGATATTTACTGTTGAATTGTTTCCCTGTGGTCCAATCAAATAAGATATAAAACCCATTTCAAAATTACTATCTTTTAAACCATGCATATTAATAACTAACCACTGGTACAGGTTAGGGCAAAGTATTCACTGATAAGCCAACTGTTTTCATATAAACTGAGCGTGAATTGATGTAAACTGCGTCCATTAATTGCTGATAGATGGCAGAAATGAAGGATTTTGTATAAACTAGTGGACTATGTAAAAAAACTTTTAGTTTTATTCAGTTTTGAAAAGGTGAGATGACAAATCATCGGGCTGAACTCAATACAGTCGAACCTCTCGAATCCGAACATTTCCTATCCGGAATCCTCTCAAAACGTAATACATCAGCTGGTCCCAATTTTTTATTATGTATTAAATGCTAAAAAACTTCTGGAATCCGGAACCTTTGTATTCCGAAAACCTCTCAAATGCGAACATATTTGTCTGTCCAAACAAGTTAGGATTAGAAAGGTTCTACTGTACAAGTAACTCGAACTTGTTTTCTGTGTATGCCCTGTAATTCATTTTCAAAAATACAGCCTAACATGTGTTTGCGGCCACCTCCGAATAAAGGCCTCCATGTGAATAAAGGCCATTTTTGAAAATTTATCATTGATTATTTAGAACTGACTTCCGAATAAAGACCACCAGTCAACAAAGACCAAATTTTGTGTTTTTTCAAAGGCGGCCTTTGTTCACAGGTTTGACTGAAAGTTATACCAGATCGTAGAGATTTTCTGACACCGGCAATCACAAGACGGTCCATTCGCTTAGGAGCTGGTTGATGACATTGTATTTATCATGAGATGAAATAGTTGACTTTTTTTTTCTCCTAATATATTACGCTAACATTTTGTTTATTTCAATGAGACTTTATATTTAGCAACACATTGCTGGAATGTTATAAAAAAAACTCTCTCAGAACGTAACAAGTTCTCTGTGGCCATGACTGATCATTTATTCGAAACTGTAAAAAATAAAATTTATGCAAAAATTTATGCCTTAATGGTGGACCAGTCACGTGATGTCTGTCCATCAGTCAGAAACAAGAAATGGTTCTAATTTTAGGGACCCGACGGTGTGAAATTATTGAATTGTAAACAAATGAAAGGTATGTACACAAACCAGTTTACCTTTTGTGTCCTATCCTGTAAAACATGCATTTTTTATGCAATGTATCAGTTGGTTACATTACATTTTACATAATTCTATCATATTTTAAGTGCAAACATCAATGTAATCAAGATTGTTTCATTGCTGAGTTTGTGTAATTAAATCAATTAATCACCATTAGAAAGGGTTGCTGTATACAGATGAACAGATAATGACTAAATGTGACGCTATGCAATGATCATTACCACGTATTTCAGTGTAACAGCTGTCAACATTATTATGGTACATTTATTAACGTGTGAATATACTAGTTAAGTCCACGTGGTGCGAATAACTTAATAGGTTAACCTAATTATTATCACTGACTTAATGGTACTGTAATACAATATTCAATACATTTATGTTGGTACGGAATAACCCCTAAAACCAGGCTACTTCCCGGCTGAGCCAAAAGTCCGGTTTTCTGAGAATTCCAGTTTTTAGAGAATTATTGGTTATAGTAGACAAAAACATGGGACTTTAGAAATTGTTCAATTTTCAAAGAATTCCGGTTTTGAGTGATTCCGGTTTCCAGGGGTTATACTGTATAAGTGTACAAGTGATTGTACGTAAGCAAGCACTGAGTCAACAAGCCATAATAAGACACTTTACGCTGGGAGGGGGAAACTTCTCACCAAAGTCATTTCCAGCTTTAACGGTGGAAGAATACCCTATGCCTGGGGAGAACCACGACCTTTCGTAAGCTAGCTGGACAGTTTCTTCACTTGTGAAATTTGTCTGGTCCCGGTTGGGATTCAAACTCACAGTGAAGAGGGTTAGTGATGACTAGTCGGAGACCATAATCACTCGACTACAGAGCCTCCTTAAGACGCTTTACAACAGTGCATACACCTTGAAAACTTCAATAATTTCAAATCAAACAAGATTTCACTGTTTTTGCTTTCTGTAAAAGTTCAAGCTAGCATAATTGCTGTGATGATAGGCTACTTTGTCGCTAAACGGAATTTTACATTTTCAGGATATTCCTTATACAGTGCCTGTTTCATTTTCCATCTACAAGTACATGTATAACCTTAAATACTCTACTTATTGAAACTTCCACGGCTATCTTGGCCCAAATGCTCAAATAACACTGGCAAAAATTATACAAAAAGCACGATTCGCACGTGCAACGTACCTTATCTCTTACTTCCATCCAAAAAGTCGATTAACTAAAAACGATTTTTGCAATATCTTTTCACTAAGATATCGGATGTATGTCTCAACAGATGTGGGTAAAACAGATACTGTATAATTTCTAAGTAGAAGCCACCGTGGTGAAGTGGTTAGAACGTTGGGCTTGTAACCCGCCGATCCGGGGTCAAATCCCGGTCGTGGTAGGTCATACCCTTCTATGAAAAATTGACAAAAATGTCGATTTTCCTCCATATGTAAAGAAGTTGCCGGCTGCTTGTGGAAGGGTAAGTTAGTACTGGTTAGCATACAGTCCAGGAAAACTGGTTGGGTGAACCAACCTTTGTATATAACTGAACAATTGTTGAAAAAAAAACGGCGTTAAATCCCGTAAAAAATGGGAGATTCTAATTTAAAAGATATATTCTAGTATTCAACAAGACACCAGGGGGCCTAAGAAGTTTTGTTGAGTGTATCTTTATCGTCTTTGCTGTTCCATGCATGTAAGATGTTAAGATAAAACAATGATTTATTCTGTCTTCACTTCAAAACCAACATAATGATCAAACAGGTCCCCTTCCGTCAGCTTATTTCTACAACCCGGAACTCAATGTTTGGCAATATTGAGATTTTGGTATCATTTTTTTGCGCCTCGATGAGCTCTTTACGATGATCATACCTGCCTGTCGATCTATTCTAAATAGATTCTACAAACCCGTAACTCGCTAAAAGTTATTGCAGTTCAAAACTTCAAATGCGATTTTCTCAAAATGGGATAAATACGGGTTTGTAGAAATAACTCGACGCCTTGACGCCATCTGTATATAGGATTTTGGTGCCCTGCACTTTGAAAAGGGAACCAGTTAACATAGTAGTCTCTTTACGAGCAACTGCAGGGGAGACAACCCAAAGTGTGCGCGAATAAGAGTGAAAATAAAACATATTTCTAGAGACAATCAAAACAGAACACAATAATTACTGAACCATGAATAATGATATACACAGTGAACTTTATGCACAAAGTGAACCACAAGTTGCATTTTTAGCTGTATCGTCAAAGTCTGGAAAACCAGACAATAAGTCTTCTCCTATTAAACTTACATTAATTTACGAAGCCACGACCGTGGTCCAGTGATTACTGCGCTGAAGTTATAACCCGGCGATCTGGGTTTGAATCCCGATCGCGACAGGTCATCCCAATCTATGAAAAGTTGAAAAAAAAATGTCGATTTTCCACCATATTTGGAGAATTTGCCGGCTCTTTATGGAAGGGTAAGTTAGTTCAGGTTAGTATACAGTCCAGGAAAACTGGTTAGGTGAACCTGTAGCCGTACATAACTGAAAAATTGTTGAAAAACGGCGTTAAACCCAGTGACAATATGTCACATAAAAACAAAACACGCACCAATATACAGTTAAGCCTTATTAAGTGCCCGCCTCAATATTACGACTACATCAATAAAACGACCACATATTTTTAAACTGGTTTTCATCTTTTCGTCAGTCTACAGTTCAACCTGTCAATGAGAACAACTAAAAACAGCAAAATCTCGATACCATGACCACCTTTGGTCCCGTCAAAACGGTCGTAATGTCGAAGAAATACACGTGTCTTAACGAGCTGACTGTAAAACAGATTTACCTGTGATGCGCCTGTGGCGTAATGTCTTTATTCGACAAAGAAATGTTTTGTTTACGCCCATAAATATATACGGATCTAGTTTACATACGAAGTCACCATTCATGGTATGTTTTAGCTATTTGAACAATTTTAGGTTAAGCACTTATTTTTGCAATGCTGAAAGTATCGGTAGAGATATGTACCATTTTATCTATTTTAGACAAATCCATTTCAACATTATAAGCATATACAGTAAAACCTCAATGCAGAGACTTCCTTTGGAACCCAAAAAATCGGTTGTAATAATGAGGTGGTCTCTTTTTCAAGTTTAATTACATGGGATGTATTAAAAGGCCATACGAAAATAAGTGGTCGTTATAACAATGTCGTTGTAATATGAGGTTTTATTGTAACATCCAATACATGACATTTAGAATTGAGTATAGTCACAAACGAGTGAAACGTCCACATTTTACATAACATTCTATTTTCTAAAATGCATCATTTACACATAGCAATACCGAGATATCTTCTTCTTATCACGTTAACAATGATAAAATGTTTTAGTTTCAACATGATAATAGAAATACAACATGTTTGGGGGCCGCGACCGTGGTCCAGTGGTTAGTGCGCTGGACTTATAACCCGGCGATCCGGGTTCAAATCACAGTCGTGATGAAAACTTGAAAAAAATGTCAATTTTCTTGCTTATATGGAGAAGTTGTCCGCTCCTTGTGGAAGTTAGTACTGGTTAGTATACAGTCCAGGAAAACTGGCCAGGTGAACTGAACGCCATATATAACTAAAAAAATGTTGAAAAACGGCGTTAAACCCAGTGAAAAAAAATTTGGCCGAAATTCGTCTGAAAATATGCGTCGTGCGTTCTACCATAAAATAACTAATCATATGTGTGTATAGTAACCAGCTTGCTAATTACTAAAGATGAACTACTTTCTTACACATATTTATATATACATGTATGTATCTCAGCATTAATGGCGCGTACATGTTCACATTGACTGTCACGCGATGAATTCACATCTATAGTCATTAGCGGTTTTTTAGGAAAAGATGAGGTAATAAATTACTCCTTTTCATACTCGATATCAAGTTTATTCATTACTTTAATGACCAACAGGTACGTTATTTCTTTTTTAAAACATACCGCTAATAAACATGAGAATTGAAAATGAGGTTTCATCCAAATTGACGAATAAAATTAATAAAATTTTCTTGAGCAAAAAGCGAAGAAACCAAAAATTGTAATAATGCATTAAAATTAAGAAGCTGACTCAAGTGATTTTAATCAGTACTGAATCATAGCCACGATGCAAATGATCATTTTGTAATTTCCATGTTTCAGTAGCGTTCGAGACACTGACGATACGAGTAAGTCTAGCGTAAACTGATATGTTCTGACGGTTGATAACTTGATGGTAATTTATACGTGAAATCTTTCCTTTCTAGTTAAAATAACAGCTTTAAGCTAAGTTAGACAATGAAGTTTCATCAGCAATGCGCGCGCGAATGTGTGTTTTATACATTGTAGGTATGTACACAATTAGATGAAAAAAAAACGTCTCCAGTAGATCGTGTTGACATCTCCGGCTTAATGAGACTAGCGGTAGCTTAGCTTCACAGAAAACGTTATAATATTTTCATAGTGTTTTGATAAATATGGATGTACATGTTTTGTTTCGTGATCGTCTTGATTTTGTTTAAGATGTGTGAATCAGAAAATTGACATTACATAACTTTTTTTTCGATGGGAAGTCGTGGTGTATTCCTGTACATTTGGATTTATCCGGTTAGTTTCGTTCATAACCCTTCGTAAGTACTTGCATGTAGTTTGATAAATTTCACAGACAGGAGTAAGGGCCTGTACTAATAAAAACAAGCTATCAAATTTATTTGTTATAACGACAACTAATTTTGGACCGGCTTCCAATAACTTCCCTATAATTCAACTTGATAATAAGGACACATTATTACGACCGATTTTTCGGGTCCCGAAGGTGATGTAACTATCGAGGTTTTACTGTACTGTTTAACTCTCTAATAACCATGGTTGCATTTTGTGAAAACTGCTTTTCATTTTATGCAGTTTACGTAATTAACTGGAGTGGTTTTAATCATTATCAGTTTTTTCACAGATTTTTTACTGTCACAGGTCCATTACTCTTGTCTGTGGTTACGTTGTTGTATCATAATGTCGTTTTTCTTTCTTTTTTAACGTAAATATGTCTCTGACGGTACTCTAAGATCCTCAGAACTATGTCAATACAAATATATGGTTTTCTGTAAGCGTTTACAATCCTCTGATTAGATATACATTTAAACGCTTGAAACTAAACACAAGAATACATGTAGGGGCCTTCGTGGTTGAGTGGCTTGAGTGGTTGAGTGGTCATGAGTTGTTAAGTGGTTGAGTGGCTATGAGTGGTTGAGTGGTTGAGTGGCCATGAGTGGTTGAGTGGTCCCTGACTTGAAATCACTAGGCCCTCACAGCTGTGAGTTCGAGTCCCAACTGGGAATAAATCCCACATATGAGGAAGCTGCCCAGCTAGCTTAAGAAAGATCGGTGGTTCTACTCAGGTGTAAGCCTGGGGTCTTCCTCCACTTGCAAAACTGAAAAGTCGCCAATTAACCCTGGCTGTCGGTGCGATGATAAACTCCAATGAAAAAAAAACAAGGATATATTTAGAATTGTTCAAATACAACGATTCCTAATCGTACCCTGTGCCAAGTGTTTATACAATCGATCGATAACATATAGTTTTATTATTTTTAGCTCAAATTTTTGATAACTGTGTTTTTAAACAATTAAAGAGTTCTTTGTTTAGCACCGAATTTCGTTTATAATCTTGAGTATTTTCTCGAACCGTAACCCCCATCCAAGAAGTTATGGGTTAAATTTATAAGGGACGCTGTAAAACTAGAAAAATAATGAAATGCATTACTTATAAGAAACCCGCCAGATTAAATTGCCAAATAAGGCAAAAATCAGGCCTACGGGCATTGGTTTTGTTATGTGTCTACAGTCATTTATACTCCATCCCTGATTATTAATGTGGAGAAGTTTGCAGTTATTTGCATAGAACAAGGAAAATGTTGGTACAGAATCCAGGAAAACTGGTTAAGTTAACTTCCCGCTTCTCAAGAGAGGGCCGCTCTGGAGAGGTTGCACTATATTGTCGAAAATGGACGAAAGCACCCCCCCCCAGAAAAAAACACCCAACAACAAATGGAGTGTTCTTACAAATGCTTTGAATGTAGGTGGTACAGAGTCACCAAAGTAAGCGTTGATCAAGTGTTACTCGCGCGACATGTTATTAAAGCATTTAAGATTTTCGTCACGTCAACAAAGTTACCGGTCAGTTAATACGCTTTTCAGACATTACTAATACGCATGTCACCAAAAACGTTTAATTCATTACACTGTACAAACACGTGATGTCAAATATTATAGTAAGGTCAAACAATGAACACGATGAAGCGAAACTGTCAGCTTGCTTAATTTACTTGCATTTATCATAAAATTGTGTCTCGATGCGCGTTCGTCACGTAGTTAAGATCAAAACATAGGCAGTGTTATTAGTCACTTAAGGCCAGGGAAAATAGTCATGTTTCGGTTAATAGACCGACTCTATTTTTTGGCTCCAGATCCCTTACAGTTTCTAATTACAATATCAAAAGTCGAAAATATTCAGGGACGAATTGTGTATACTAAGTAGGAGAGATATTTTTAGAAAATAAGACTTGGAAAAGAAAAGTTTTGCAACCTACCTGCCCTATTTTGGGGGCCAAGTAACCGGAAATACGATTATGTTTTTCTGGCCTAACATCAACACACGAATTCTACATGAAAAATCATTATATCAAGGAAATTTAGTATTTTTTTCAATAAAATTTATGTAAAAATGTTATTTTGGATGAATTATTATTCACAACGGAAATATTTATTTCCTAACTTTAGGTGAAAATTTTTCATTAATCATTGATTACAATCATTTTATGTTTGTGATATCAAATTAATATCTTGAGTTGATACATAACATGGGATGAAATTGCTCACCTGTTTTTCCCAAGCAATCGACAAAATTCTCTATAAAAATTATATTTATTCATTGTGAAATTGCTTTGCATTTAAATGTGGCCATATAAAATTAGTTTACCCTTATAATTATGAGTCAACATTTTGACAAATAAAACTGCCAGTTTTTATATTTTATTTTAATACATGTAGAAATCATAAGGTGTCGGATTTAACCTAGTGTATTTTGCTCAGAATACATCGTAATATGAAACATATTACTTAGGGTCTTCGGCGGTCAAGTGGCTACGACCATTGACTAGTATTCGCCAGATACTCACCGCTGTGAGTTCGAATCCCCTCCGGGACCAGACAACTTTCACAAGTCAAGAAGCAGTCCAGTTGGCTTACGGAGGGTCAGTGGTTCTACCAAGGTGTTCGCCTGGGGTCTTCTTCCTCTGTTAAAGATTGAAAAATTGGCAAATGATCCTGGCTGGCGATGCAACGTTAAACTCCAAAATAAAATAAAATGTGTGTTCTAAAGGAAAAAAACATTTTTTTATAAAAAAGCTTAACTTATTACTGATTATATGTCAACTTGGTTATTAAAGAATTTATCAATATTCTATAGTGGGAGTTAGTTCAGAAACTAGTCAACTGTGGCGCATCTGTAGCGTGACGGCTAATCATCTTAATATTGTATCGATTGAAGCAATAATTACTCTACCACTTAACACCAGACGCGCAGAGATACATTTGATATTGAACATACTTAGGGCCCGTTTCATAAACATTTCTTAGCTAAAATAGCAGTTTTTAAACTTAAAAAATCTTGCTTGGGATATACATTTTAGACATCTTTAACAGATGGCAACAGATCTCCAATACAATAGTATATAATAAAATGTTTGTTTGTTTTTATGTGACTTATTGTCAATGGGGTTTAACGCCGTTTTTCAACAATTTTTCAGTTATATTCGGCGGCCAGTTCATCTAACCAGTTTTCCTGGACTGCATACTAACCAGTACTAACTTACCCTTCCACAAGGAGCTTCTCCACATGGAGGAAAATTGACATTTTTGTCAAATTTTCATAGAAGGGTATGACCTGCCGCGACCGGGATTCGAACCCGGATCTCCGGGTCACAATAGATTAAAACATTTTTTATTTACACACAAGGGATAGCGAGATGTTAAATGCTTTAAAACTGCTCTTTTTGCCTCTTGCCTTTTGCCAGAGATATGTCTCTGAAACGGTCCCTTTGTTTTAAACGCGTTTTATTTCAATGGTATCCTAACAAATTTCCTTAGGTTTAAGGCCTGTTAACAATATAGAAATATAATCAGCTAACATCACGAAACATATGGTGGTTATCACTGATGACAGAAATGCCCCCGAGACGATTGTCATAAATATGTAGACACACCTTTTGTTTTAATGTAAAACTAGACACAACTTAAAGTTATTTTATTTGTTTACATTAATTTCATATTTCTGTTGTTTAAGGCTAAAGTTTTCTTCACAAAAATAACTGACAAATAGGCGAGAGATTCATGCCAATTCCTAGTAATTAATGTATTGACGCATTGTTGTAGATATCTAGCAGACCATATAGATTAGATTGTAGAGGGAAAATATTTCACCGGTCAACATCTTGATCCGTGAGCATAAAACACGTCGTTAACACCAACAGATGTTTTCGTGTGAATTTATTCAGGACAAGGGACTGTAGTTTGACATTCGAAAAAAATGGCTTTACTGGATAATGGGAGTCGCATAGCACTGACCAAACTATAAGCAGTTTTGAAATAATAGAATGTATTTCATAATAATTAGTCAAACTGAAACATTTCTCTCAAAAACTAAAACTTTTAACTTTACCACATGCAATAGCAGATGAAAATACTTATCTACCCGGAAGTTATCATGAAAACTTTTTTTAATGTATGTTTGTAATTTTAATACGTTTATGAAAATTCAAATTAAGCACTAGTTGACCGGTTTTAATCTTATCATATGTATTTCCAGTTACCATTAGCAAAAGTTCTGACACAGCCTAACAATGAGGACTCGAGCAAGGCATGCGTACTCCCTGACCGTAGCTTCATTCCTAGCATTTTTCACTGGTTGGGTGATGCCCTTTTGGTTTGGAAGATTCTATGAGAGTACAAGATCAAAGAAGCAATGGAGTTTATTTTACGTGATCATCTGTAAGCCCGGCAACTGTACGAATGTCGCTGGCATTCTGAAGAATGATAATGTCGACTTCGGCGGGGCATCGTCGCCCGGTAAATTGAATTTATTAGTACATTAGTCAAGTATTACTTTGTGTTCTTTGTTTGTTTTATGTGACATTGTCACCGGAGTTTTACGACGTTTTTCAACAATTTTTCTGTTATACACTGCGACCGGTTCACCAAACCTGGACTATATACTAACCAGTACTAACTTACCCTTCAACAAGGATCTGGCAACTTCTCCTCATATGGAGGAAAATCAACATTTTGTCAAATTTCCATAGAAAGATATTACTAGCCGTGACCGAGATTTCAACGGATCTCCGGGTAACAAGCCCAGTGCATACCACGGGACCACAGGCGCACAAAGATTGTTTTATATATGACTGCACAATAGAATTTACATGCAACTACTTCACAAACTCACCACATTAGATGAATCAAAGTATTTCATAATACAGTCAAACCTGTGAAAAAGGCCACCTTTGGGAAAGGCAAACTGTGACCTTTATTGACAGATGACCTTTATTCGGCGATCAGTGTGTTCTAAATAATCAGTGACGGTTTTCCAAAGAATGGCCTTTATTCACAAGATGGTCTTTATTCGGAGTTGACAGCAAACATAGGTTTGACTAATTCATCAATTTGTCTCATTGTTTAATAAATTGGAAAAAAGGTTTTATATTGTTTTTCTCCCGCTTAGCTGAACTGGTAACTGGTAAAACGTTCGGACTCGTGACCTAAACTCGTAGATTGTGAGTTCGTGCTCCTCGTGCGGCACAGGTTCTCGGTTAGCAAGGTTAGTACCGGTAAAACTCAATGAAATTTCATTCTGCTGTACAGCTCTTTTTTTGTTGTTTTCAGTTCGTTTGGAAGCGATTTCAATCCTAGCAACAATCACTTTAGCCATGAGCTTACTTAGCCTTGTTATAGTATTGATGTTCCATTGTCATGTATGTGGCAGACGATATAGTTATCATAATTACGTCACAAGTGCTGTTATAGTGCAGTTCATTGCCGGTAAGCCATCTGAGAAAATAATTATACAGTGCAACCTCTCCAGA
Organism: Lutraria rhynchaena; assembly: GCA_008271625.1. Classification (NCBI taxonomy): domain Eukaryota; kingdom Metazoa; phylum Mollusca; class Bivalvia; order Venerida; family Mactridae; genus Lutraria; species Lutraria rhynchaena. The sequence continues at coordinate 1,254,571 of VIBL01000108.1, read as the reverse complement.
GCGGCCACTCTAGAGCAACAACCTCCCTTCAACAATGGCATGATTTATCCCACTGTTCGATTTAACTATTAATGTAACCTCTCTAGAGCAACATCCTCTCAACAACATAATTTTGCTTCCTCCAAAGGAGAGGTTGCACTGTATTACATACAATATGTTTTAATTATTTGATAATAAAAACAATAAGACAATAATATCTGGTGGTTATACACGGGGCCTTATGTTTAAACAGTACCCAGTGGTGAGCTGCTGCAATGTTGTTTCGTCTTCATTTTTACATCACCCTGTCTTCTTTTATTACGTACAACTACATCTACAATTACCTATGTTAAGATTTTCTAGCCACGGCAGTGGTCCAGAGGATATTGCGCTGGACTTGTAACCCGGAGATCCGGGTTCTAATCTCGGTCGCAGCAGGTCATACCCTTCTATGAAAATTTGACAAAAATGTCGATTTTCCTCCATATGTGGAGAAGTTGCCGGCTACTTGTGCAAGGGTAAGTTAGTACTGGTTAGTATATAGTCAAGGAAAACTGGTTTGTTGAAAAACGGCGTTAAACCCCATTGACAATAAGTCACATAAAAACAAACAAACAAAAGATTTTCTATCTTGATGACACGTAAAGCGTTGTTTTTTTTCTTTTTAGAACAAAAAAATAAACAGAACGTCATTATTGTTATTATTAGAACTTTAAAACTTATGAAACCTTCATAGCATAATCATCTCTCCGTAGGGGACAGCGCTGATTTTATTTGTAAATAAAAGTATTAACAAACACTACATGTGATTGTGATAACTATTTTCTCTTTTCAGCCACTTTTGCGTTTCTCACCATAATTCTAGCTGCGTTAGCAAATGGAGTGTTCTTTTCGAACTTGCCGCTTGATGACGTCATAGAATTCCCATGGTCCTTGTTGTTTTTCTGTATAGGAGAAGTTCTATTAATAGCATCAGCTGTAATTTATTTGTTAATTACTTGTAAATGGAAGAAATATAGACACGTGTACGCCAAGAAAAGATACATTCTAGACCCATACGATGACCGTTATTATAGATACTCCGAACCGCTTCCGGATTACACGTTAGATAGCGGACATCGTTATAAACCGTACAATCGTGATTCCTTTGTCGGGTATTTCCGTGGAAGACACGAAGATAGACGCGCTCGAAAGTTACCACTTCGAGATGATGAAATTTTTGTTCTTGACAGGAATCCGTGGGAGAAAAGACGTCATTATTATACTTATCCACACAAAAGTTCGTTTTCTGATTATTCTTTAGGATATTCAAACTATGACGCGCCGTATAATACTGTGGGATACGATTTCAGACCGGAAAGGCGTAATCATTATACCAAACCAGTTGTTATGCCAAATTCTAGACTTTGGCACACTGCCGGATCGTGGGGGAACCCTCCACATAGAAGACGTGAATTGTATAGTGACGTGTACATGTGAATAAAGGAACAAGTTTAGCTTTTTGAAAAGCTAGTCAATGATTCGGTTATGACTTTTTGAATATCACCAATACAATGGGCCACAACTCTTACATGTCCAAATCAGTTTGGTCAGCCACTTTGTTATCTTTTGTTTGAAACAAAGTTTTATCCGAACATCGTAAATTAAAAATGCACTCAATATACATCCAGTAACTATGTTTGTTTTGAAGAGCGTGTGTCGAGTAAACTTTTTAGCCATACATCTGTTAAAAGAACTACTTTGTACAATTGGTGTTTATTTTAGAAATAAAAAGAACCACAAGAATTTGACTGCAGTTAGAAAACTTGAGTTCGGTCTCCCGGCCCAAATTTCGTCCCCTGACTTATTTCAGACCAGTACGTGTGCTTGCAATATGTAAAACTACACAGGGGGTGGCGTATCCGAGTGATTATGTTTTCTGACTAGTAATCATTAGCTTCTAATCGCTGTGAGTTCGAATCCCAATTCGGGACAAAAAATTCACACGTGAGGAAGCTTTCAAGCTAGCTTACGGAAGGTCGATAGTTCTATCCAAGTGTACGCTCGGGGTCTTCCTCCACCGTCAAAGCTTGAAATTTCACCAAATGACCTTGGGTGTTCAAGCTTCTTCAAACCTTAGTGAAAAAAATGTGTAAATAAATATTTTGATCAGTTGGCTGGTATACTGAATATTGTTATTCTCTAAATAGAGTCAGTGGAACCCCACTAAACCGGCCGAGCCCGGAACCAGGTTATTTGGCCGGTTTAGAGGGGATGCCAGTTTAGGTGGGGATTTTTTAATTAAATTGTAATGAAGTCGCGACCAAAACAATTGGCCGATTTAAAGGGGAGACCAGTTTATAGAGGAAGTTTAGAGGGTATCCACTGTCATTATCATAATAATTATAACTTATCCTGTAGTGCATAGAATATAGAAGACACAAAAGTGATATTTGAATCTAGAAAACATCGCAAGGCCCAATTACTTCGTCTATTTCTTGTTTGTTTCCTTAATGTAATGTCGACTTTCCGCTTTCCTTAATACTCGTACAGATACAGTCAAACTTGTGTTCAAGGCCTCCTCCGAATAAAGAACATTCTGCGAATGAAAGCCATTCTTTGAAAAACCGTCACTGATTATTTAGAACAAACTGACCTCCGAATAAAGGCCATCTTTCAAACAAGCCACATTTTGTCTTTACCAAGGGTGGTCGTTGTTCACAGGTTTGACTGTACTCACATTCCACAAAAAGCGATTTATGTTTGGGAGATCAATTTGTTATCATTCCGCATTGTGTATACGAATTATTATTAATTAAATATTAAAACGAATTACGAAGTGTGGTGTTTTATTTCATGGTGTTTTAATCTGTCACTATACGCCCAGATTCAATAAAATATGTACATATAAAATACTAGATAAATATGCATAAACATGTGAAAATGATATTTATTGTTGGTGCATAAAATATATACATTTATATTAAATATAGTACGCAAAAAGCCGCTCTGTTTCTAAAAATGGTTAACGAATTGGACTGTATTCATATTTAAATGTAAAAAGAGGACATTGAAACATTTTTCTGATAATGTTTTTTCAACTTCACTTTTTCAACAAGTTGCCTACTCCTTGTGGAAGGGTAAGTTAGTGCTGGTTAGTATACAGTCCATGAAATCTGTTAGGTGAACCGGTCGCCGTATATAACTGAAAAATTGTGGAAAAACGGCGTTAAACCCAGTAAAAAAAATTTTGGCCGAAATTCGGCGTTAAACCCCAGTGACAATAAGTCACATAAACAACAACAAAAAAAACAGAAAATATCTCACTAACGCAAATATCACACTGACGAGTATAAAAAAATTAAGTACTTATTCCCTTATTGACTCATACATATATCAATTCAATTTGTCGGTTGATTGTTAGCAAGTCAGTCATATATCTCTAAATACTAATGGTATAAAAGGATTATCATAGAAAACGACACGTATTTAAAGTCGCTTTTGAGTTAGCCTTGGTTGTTTGTACAATGTTTTGTTTTGGACTGTCGTGAGAGTTTAGTCTATAAAGACTTTACGAACAGTTACATGATTGATTCGAATAAATATAATTTACTAGGTTATTCTTAAAAAATGTTGAATTGACTCAAACGTTTAACACTTAGTGGGTAGGTAGGTAGGTAGGCGTTTTTATTAACATTATTTGCTTGTACTGAAATCTAAAAGCGGGAATAAAGGGCGACAAAGCATTGTTACAATTACTTGAATATTTTTTTGGTTTTGTTACCTGCAAACCAATATTTTAACTCGGGCCTCGTGGCGACATATCAAAAGTATGCTGACGCTTTGTTTTAAGCGAATTAACGGCTCATTACTGTACATTATAAAGCTATCTAAATGAAGTGTTTTACATGTATGGTTGCAGATGACTTTAAATACTTCAGCATTTGTAATAATAGTTGTATATGAATATCATACGTAGGCTTGGGCATTAAATATTGTTTAGTTGTCATTAAACTATTAGCTAAAGCGTTAACTTAAGCGATAAAGCAAACGTTTCTTACTTGATAGTTACGGAAATAGCTTGATGATATGTTCAAATTTCGTGTACATGTATGTATAAAGCAGATGGTTTTTCGAACTCTTGGCTCTGTGTCCTCTGTAATGTTTTGGCTGAAAACATTGTCCTTTTTAACGGCCTAAGTCGTCTTTTTCCCTGCTCCGATATTTTCGTTTGCATGAATACTTCATCCCCGAGCTTAAAAACGTATACAGTCAAACTTGTGCACGAAGACCATCTTTGGGAAAGACAAAATGTGGCCTTTATCGACAGATGACCTTTATTCGGAGGTTAGCTTGTTCTAAATAATCAGTGACGGATTTTCAAAGAATGGATGACCTTTATTCACCGGAAGGTCTTTATTCGGAGGTGGCCGCAAACAGAGGTTTGACTGTATTTGAAAAAAAGATTTTGCTGACTCACCGGACTTATGTAAGTATTTTTTTGGCGGGGGGGTAGTATAAACAAGATTCTTATTTTTAGGGGTATATTAATGGCGATATGGTATTTTTACCTTGTAGTAATGTTTGGATGAAGTAAGAATTTTAATTACATTTTTATGAGCTTAATGCATAATTGTTCGAACTTAAACATACATTTGAAATGCTTTGTGTTTTCAAGCGAAGATAATGAATGAAACAAACCATCAATAACAAAAAAACCTACAATTTATGTGCGTTGCATTACACTACGCACAGTCCCAAAGGTATGAGATAAATTGTAGAAGTTGACATATTTCGAGGATTGTGAAATGTTGGCTTATTGGACGTAAAAATAGTTTCGAGCTTAAAAACATTTTCAGGATCGCAAATGTGAAGAAAACGAGCTGAATTTTAAAGCCTAGAAGTGAAGATTGTTTTGAACATAAAAGTGTAAGGTAAGACATGTGTTTTATGATTGTTATTGTTGTTTTTTGTGATTGTTGTTTAATGTGACATCAATTAGCAGTGATTACATTCACCAGTTGTATGCATAGTTTATATTCATCCTTTACAAATGCTAAAATGTAACTTTCAAGAAGGATAAAATGTTTTACATATACAATAGAACACGGTTATAGTGAATTCACAAGGTACCGAACTATTCAATATGTATGCAGAAATCATAATATCTATTTAATTGAAATAAAGACAGGGTCGGTACAGGGGAGGGGAATTATTACTTCACAATTAAAAAACTGTATATCTTTATTTCCTCCATATTTGGGAGAGCTAAATACGTAAATAATTACAAACATCATACAGGGAGGATATTAAAATACAATACATAAGTAAATACGATACATTTACAGAAAATATACCACAAATGCATAAAACATATTATATATACTATTCAAGCAACAGCAGCTTACATCTATACATACAGTCAAACCGGTGAACAAAGGCCACCCTTGGGAAAGATAAAATGTGGTCTTAATAGACAGGTAACATTTATTTGGAGGTCAGCTTGTTCTAAATAATCAGCTTGTTCTAAATAATGGCCTTCAATCACAAGGTGGTCTTTATTCGGAGTGGCCGCAAACACAGGTTTGACTACACATCCGATTTGAGTTCAAAATGAATTTAATTATTTTAAATAGAAGTAGAATAGCATTGGTCGCTATAAGTTCTGAGTCTTACCATAACTAAGGAAGAGTGTGCAAGTTCATTATTACAAAGAAAAAATCTTACCAATAGTTTTTGACGTGGACATAAAAATGTGTATTGTTGCGGTTTTCCACAGACGTTCTAAATATTATCTGAACTGATTCATTTTACGCTTGTCATTTTATATCACCATCCCAAAGAAGACAAGTATTTTGTAATAGCGCTTGAAATAAATGCACTTTCATTGTATCTATTTCCCGCGAATCAACTGATAATGGATGTGAATCAATAAGATAATGGCTAATTAATAGTTTGAGTAATACTCATTTGTTACAACGGTTAAAAACGATCTATTTGGTTGTTTATACTTTATATACTTTATTTATACATTAACACGATATGTTATTTATTTCTCACGCAATGATTGAATGTGTTATTAAGCATTAAGCGTCACATTATACCCTGTTGTTGTTGTTGTTGTTGCTGTTGCTGCTGCTTCTACTGCTTCTGCTGCTGCTGTTGTTGCTGCTGCTGTTAATATTATTGTTGTTGTTGTTCTTGTTGTTACAGAAGCCAGCAAAATGACAACAAAATGGTTATAAACTCATCTTGCTGGTATCTATACGTAGAACAACACTTTGTGACTTCCATCATTTTAATAGCTCCTGTATACAGTCGTGTTACACACCCGTTTTCAACAGTATTTCAGTTAATAACGGGCGGGCAGTTAAATTGATTTACATTTATTCGTATAACAAGTTATTAATGTTGATAGATATGATGACTTTTTGTCTTTTTTGCTTTATGCCTGATTTCAAGAGTATTTCATTATTATACCTGTATGGTGAGTATAGTCTTTGACTTGTAATCAGTAGCCCCTTTCATTCGATTAACACCCGGGCCAAAAATTCACATACGAGGAAGCTGTCCACGGAAGGACTGTGGCTCTACCCAGGTGTAAACCTAGGATCTTCCTCTACCGTTAAAGCTGGAAAAATCGCTAAATAACCCTAGCTGTTTGTGCAACGCTAAACGCCAGTGAAAAAAGCCATTAATCATTGAGGTTTACAGAAGAAAAGTACGCGTTTTTCCTACCACCATTGATACATCTGTTCATCACCGATTTGTAATGATCAGAATAATTTACACAAATAAAACGTCAATAGATTAATGATGAATTATAATCGATTAAAGAGCAACACCAACTCTTACGTTCACTTTCTCGAAAAGGGTAAAAATGATGCTTAGTTTACTTTAATACCATATGAATTGTTGTCTAAATATAACACTTATTGTTTCAAAATTCTTTATATATTCTTCTTTGCATTTGAAAAATATTAAAGTGATAGACTTACTAGGGGTCTCCTTGATGGAGTGGTTATTGTCTTTGACTGGTGATCACTAGCCTATATCATATTTCACATGTGAGGAAGCTGCCTGTCGATGATTTTACCCTGGTGTAAGCCTAGGGAACTTCCGCCACCATCACGACTGAAGAAGTTGCCAAATGACCCTGCCTGCCTGTCTGTTGTTGACTAACCTGACTGCACCTTAACAAATTATAACAAGGGAACTTACTGGATTATTCTTACGCAATAAGACTCACTGAATTACCTCCCTTGTATAAAAAACGAATCGTTCTTAGATACTAATTTTGCTTAATCGTATAACGTCTGAATATGCACGTATATAATTTAATTACACTGTAAGTCCACATTCGCAATATTTCCACTACATATGTGATCACATAAGCAGCAAATGTGTTACAAATGCGATCTTATACATAGTGGAAATCAAGCATTATTTTGTGACGAGGGCGATCGATACCTATTTTTTATTTTACTTCACAAATTTGTGACAAATGTGATCTGTTGCGAAAGTGATCCTACATACTATGTAATGATTTCTTCTGATAGGAACTTAGAAGCACATGCCTGAGGTATTGCACAATTTTATTTCAGGAGTCTGCGAAATACAAGAGTATGAAATCGTTAGCAAGATCAGCATTCTTGTTAGCTATACTATCCTGTATCCTCATTTTTATTGCTTGGATAATACCCTGTTGGTTTGGACGTGTGTATGATGGCTCAGCAACGAGGACACTGTGGGGACTTTTCTATGTCATTGAATGCACATCTAAAGAATGTATCAGTATTTCTAGGTCACTGAGAAATGACTATGTTGATTTTAGAGGCGCGACGCCGCCATGTAAGTTTTACCTGTAATTACGTCATTGCAAGTATTTAAAACAAATAGTCTCAGACGTTTTATGTCTGCCTCTTACAAGCTGATACTACAGTGATACATTTTAATGTGTGGTGTTTTACCTTTTGCCTCATGAGCATATTTTGGACTCTTCCAAATTCAAAGCCAATATACAAAACATCAATTTATTCAAGAAGATTGGGTGATTTCTCTCACAGAGTGGAAAACATTTGGGCAAAAGAAGTCATTACTCATTATATACAGCATTTTTTCTCACTGGGTTTTATGCCATTTTTCAACAATTTTTCAGTTATATATGGCAACCGTTCACCTAACCAGTTTTCATGTACTGTATGCTAACCAGTATTCATTTACCCGTTAACAAGGAGCCAGCAACTTCTCCTCATATGGAAGAAAATCGGCATTTTTGTAGAAATTTTCATGGAAAGGTATGACCTGCCGCGACCGGGATTTGAACCAAGATCGCCAGTTTACAACTCCAGCACCAAAACTACTGGACAACGGTCGCGGCTACAAACCTGCTTTCTGTCGTACGTTATTTATGATCTAGATCTGGGATTTTTTTTTATTTTTCAGTGAGAGTTGAAGCAATAACTGTTCTTGCAACAATCAGTTTTATTCTCAGCTTGTTAGGAATGTTCATAGTTGTCATGTTCCATTGTCACGCATGTGGCAGACGACATAATTATCAAAATTACGTCACTTCCGCCGTAATAGTTCTTATCACTGAAGGTAAGAGCGAATAATATCTGACTTAACATAAAATTATTATTTGAGTATTGATCTTGCTTTTATAGCAGCACAGTAAGTTAGCACAAACTTTTTTATTCAATTATTAATGCGTCATATCACGAACCTAAATAGAACTATACTGATGGAAAAAAGTTTAGCAAGTTCAGAAAGGATTGACTCCTGGGGAAAGGGTAGGTACGAAATCATAAAACTAAATACATTTTCAGATATTTGATTCTTATCACAAATGATTCGCATCAATGTTATTCCATGATTTTGAGGCGTTTAATCTCCGGCGTACGTGAAATGAAATAGGGGGTCAGGCGTAAAAGTTCGGACACGGCTCAATACCGAGTGTGCCTACCATTCGCAGCCAAGACTGCCAGACAACGACGTCGCATGCTGCAAATCGATTTTCTAATGACCTGCAATGGGATTCTGACCAATTCGGCTTGCAGGGCACGTTCGAGATCACGGACGTTGTTGACATCATGGCGCTCTCTCACCTGACGACGCAAAGTGTTCAATGGGAGAGAGATCCGGCGATCTTGCAGGCCACTGCAACACATTGACGTTTTGGAAGGGTAATATATTCTGGGTATGCCTCGCAGTGTGTGAACGGGCATTATCATGTTGGAAAAACCCAACGTTACGTTGTTGCAAATACGGTACAACAGGCTCGATGATTTCGTCTACTTTTGAGCAGTGAAATTACTAGGCACTATGACGAGATCTGTCTTCTCATCATGATGTATGCCCGCCCATAACCATCACGCTACCACCCCTATAACGGTCACGTTCCACAACATTATCTTGGTCCAGCCTCTCCCCTCGTCTCCCCCAAGTTCGAACCCTGCCATCAGCAAATGACACGTTAAACCCTGGCCCATTGACGTCTTGACGTAAAACGTAACCTATTCCTAACCGTCCTGTCGCAAACTCTTGTGCCAGTACTATTCTTCAGCAAAAGACCTAACTTTCGACCAGAAAGAAATCTACTGCGTCGAGATGACTTCGTGAGAAAACGGGCTTCCCGTGGCGTGGTTTTACGAGGTCTGCCTGATCTGGGTCGGTCTGCGACGTTCCAAGTTTGCTGAAAACTGTTCAGCAGTGGACTTATTGTCGATTCGTGGCGATGGAAATGTTGACAACGTCTCTTGCCGACATGCCAGCGGTAAGCATACCGATGTCTCACGCATGTTGCTCAAACGTCATTCCAGGCCGACGTCCCATCATTGATTTTCAAAGATTATTTTCCAGTTTATGTGCTTACGATAAGAAAGCTCTAGAACTGTGTACTTTGTGATCCGCGGAGGATCATCCGATTTGCTGAGCACATATTGCACGTGATTTTCGTGAAAGTGACGTTTCACGATTACATAATGGTCTAGTGTACAAAAATAAGTGAAATCATGCTGTCAATGAATGGGGACAATTGTTCAATACGGAAACGTTTTAGTGAAATTGATTTATAGACAAAACCCAAAGGCGTAAAAACTTGCTAAACTTTTTTCTCTCGGTATATTTACTTTACTTTATTTACTTATTTCGTGCGTTCAAAGGATTTAACCACTTTGTTTGTTGACTATGTATTCCCACAACTTCAAATACTTAATGCATTCAGGCGATTCGGAATGAATAATCTTTGAACAACTCTATTGTCAGTGATGTGTGTATAAATAAACCATTCGTGAATAATAAAACATGTTAAAAATTGAGATTCTTAGCCCAAAAAAAATTTCTTTTGAACGCAAATAACTCATTTCATAAAAGTTAAGCAGGAGACGGAAACCCGTAACATGGACTCGTATTTACAAATAACACATACGAAATAGATTGACGTAATATCTCAAATTAAAAGTATTTACTATATTGTACATATTGTCCGATTACGTAAATGCGAAATCAGAAAAATCAACACATGATTTAGGTTCAGTATCGCGAATATAACAGTCATTGTCATCTAGATACAACTTATGTGAAATATTTCAAAGATTTGTATTCAATGTCACATATAGTGAAAGATTAAAATAAGAATTATTACAATGTAGCAACAGAACTTTCACTGCATGACGCGGGGAACAAGAATGAAAGCAGACGATACAATGATATCTGAAAATATACTGAACAAACATGAATTTTTATTTCACTAAATCTTATATACATTTCAGCAACGTTCGTGTTTTTAACGATCATTCTATCTGCTGTATCTAATGGAGTATTTTTCTCCAAATCACCACTGAAAAATGGAGACGAATTCCCGTGGTCCTTGTTTCTCTTTTGCTTGGCGGAAGTCATGATAGTGTCGTCTGCTGTGACCTTACTCATGATAACATGTCGATGGAAGAAATACCGGTACATTTACTCAAAGCAATATCACCACCACCACAGTGCAGCTTTAGAACCATACCATCGTCATGGGGAAGCGATTAAAGACTACCGTATAGAAACGTACGACGATTACATGCCGTACCATTATGATTACCCATATGGTGGATATAACGACCGAATTATTCCGGTCGATTCCGGATACTATGACAAATCCGGTTTGCCGTACAAGAGCATGTTCGGACGAACGCGTTATTATACGGCCTATCCGCACATGAATAACTACATGAATTACACATATGTTCCTGAAAGACAATACATGCCGTATTACTTGCCTCAGTCCAACTTTCGAGGCTATTGGAATAGTGGCTTATATGATTATTGGCCAATATCTTCCGGTTTACAACAAACACCACGGATCTACGACACCTCCTGGGTTGGAAGAAGTGAACCGATGTTTGTTAACGAGCCAATATTATATACAAATGATTACCACCGAACTGGACAGCTGTATTTTGACTAGATTTAACAAACAAAACGTTCGAAATAGATAGTATGTGATGTACTAATTATAATTATTTCATAATATTTAAAGCACTTAGTTTTGTATACCAGGACTGATTGGTAAGTTGTGAGCGTCATATGTAAGTGTTTGACTTTTGGCGGACATGTTGCATTTTTTTCAACATAATCCCCTTCAGTATATATACACTTTTACCAGCGATGTTTAAGCTTCTCAGTGACACTCTTAAAGAAGTCCTTTTCTTGATCGTTCAGAAGGTCCTCCACTGCATGTATGACGTCATCATCTGGCCGAAATTGGGTACCGGAAATGGCCCTTTTTAATTTTGGAAACAAGCAAATAAGGCGGATGCTCAATCAATTAAAAAACACTCGTTAATGGCTACCATGACAATGACAGACTTATGAACAGGGTCATTGTCATGGTGGAACAACACACCTTTACTGAGTTTTCCGCGGCGCTTGAGTTTAATATTTTCTCTTAACTGCCCAAGAAGTGATGCACAGTATGTGTCATTGATAATGAGTGTTTGTCCCTTTTGTAGATAATTTGTCATCAGAATACCATCAGCATCCCAGAAAACCGAGGTTATATGGAACAGTCTTTGCATTATTTGGAGAGTGTGAACCAGGGTGCTTCCATTGTTTAGACAGTTGTTTGGCTTCTGGGGTGAAATGATGGTCCCTCGTTTCATCCATAGTCACAAACCTCTGTAGAAAGTTAGCATGATCAGCCTCTAAAATGTTAAGATAAGCAACTAAGTCCTCCTGGTGTGCTTCTGATCAACTCTCAGAAGTATTGGCACACAATGAAAGAATGGAATGTACTCTTCCATGTGAAAAACTACTGGCTGCATAATAACAATATTATGGACTTTATTGACCATTTCGGGGGGGTTGCAACAGTGACAGGCCTTCCCATCATCCTCAATGCGCTTAAATTTTACCAACCACCACTGTAGCATTTGAAGGGGCAACATTGACTAGTGTTGCTACCATATCAGTATGGATATCCTTAGGTGCAAGACATTTCTTATGCAAATATTGAATCACTGCTCTTTTAAACAATTTTGTCCATTTTGCAAAATTCACTTGCCTTGTTTACGTTAGAGACATAAACTAGCTAAAATGACACCAGTCCTCCTTAAATACTCCTTTAATACAAGGCTCACAACTTATCAATCAGCCATCGTATCTCACTGGTTGTGTTTCGTAACAAATGTAATATTATCCATATTCATGCATAAAATTTAATATTATGTAACCACAAAATATTAGCTTGTACTTCTAGATTCCTCCGTTTCTTACGAAATAAAGAAATGTGAAACTAACCAAATCTGTTCTTAAAATGAGAATACATGTACTGGTATTGAAATATGTGTTTTGACAGAGATAATGTACTGGCTGCATCACACTTGTTTTAACGAAAACAAAAATCAAATAATCACCAAAGAACGAATATATAGTCTGACACAGGATATGTTTAGAAAAATACATGTATATGAAAAAGACAGTTTTCCGATCTACTTACTTTAATTTGTTTGGTCAAGTCACCCTAAGAAGGATTATTTTCTAGGCTTATAATATGATTTATTCAAATATGTTATCCATTTTATTTGTCCGTAAAACAATCTCAATATAAAGTCGTTAAACACACGGTAAGTATTGTTGCAAATCAACCACACCAACAAAACGTGAATACAACTAATGATATAAATGATGAAGTATGCGATTGTAAGACTGAGAAATATTAAGAAAAACTAAAAGGTTTATACGAGGCCTCCGTGGTCGAGTGGTTATGGTCTCTGATTAGTAACCACTAGCACCTCACCGCTTGGAGTTCGAATCTCATGTTGAAATGTCATGTTATTGGATAGTTACAATTAAGCGTTAAGGCAACTGGAATCAAATCAGACAATGATAACAATATTAATTTACTTGTTACCTCATTGCTTAGACCTGCAGACTTTCCGAAAAATGTATAGCATTACTCGTACATTACAATTCTACTTAGATTACATTGCTACAGCATACACTTATTTCCATGATCACTAAAATCAACAAAGTCATTTGTGAATGTCGCTTAAACCTAAAAGTTAGTTTTAACTTTTAAAGTCGCATCGACAGCCGGGGTCATATGTGGATTTTTCATTTGTAGTAGTGGAGGAACCTAAGTAGAGCCATCGACCTTCCTTAAGCTCACATGTTCCTCACATGTTAAATTTCTTAATCAGAAACCATAACCACTCTAGCACGGAGGCTCTAGAATTCTAAAAGTAATGTTTTGTACGTTTACTTTATGATGACTTTGTGGTGTCAATCGGCACATATGTCCTTCCAATATTTTTTGAACAGCTTTCCATTATTCGCCGATCTACAACCAGCCATAAATATCATTCGTACTGATGTTTAAAGAAGTGTGTATACTACAGTCAAAAGCAAGACAATGTATTCCGGGATAACAGAATTACTTGCACACGTGAGAGGACCACCATATTCAGTGAAGTAAACGTTGCCCTGTGCGTTATCTCCACATTTCTGGAAACTGGCTGATACTATCGCTATATTCTTCATGTGAGTAGCCAAGCTAGCCGTACAGTTACCGGAAGCGCTGAATGATATACAGGATTTGTAAGTCTCTGCTGCTCTGAACAAATAGAAAGGTTGGTAAAATTATTACAGTCATTATCACGTGACATGATAAAAATCACATATCAATCATCTGACCTAAGTTCGAACCCAGAGTGCGGTGCATGTCCTCTATGGTGATTTGGTTGAAGACATGGCGTCTACGACCATTCTTCCACTACCACCGATCATTCGCATGGAGAATTTGGCAGCTTCGTATAGAGAGCGATGTTAGTACGGGTACAAAATCCAGGAAAACGGTATATAATTGAAATACTATTGAAAACTAATCAAGGATAAAAACGGGATTTATTGAACTTTTATGTGGCTGTAGGTACTCTTTGACATTTATGAGCACGGTTATTCGTTTTAAATGTATTTTAGCGAGCAAGATCATCCAAGAAATCGATGTTGTTTACATAAAACAATTCAAAAGAAAAAAAGTATTTTGAAAGTACTAACAAGCAATAGTTGCTGGCGTACGTTGCAGAATCACCACCCATAATATATTGGTGTGTAGTGTCATTCAATGCTGACGAAAACGTCTGAATGCATGAAAAATCGTCCGTAACACAATAGTTGAAGGCATCAAGTGAGTCTGAATAATGCAAATTTATATAAAAGTTAAAACATTTAAGTAGAAGTAACTATTATTAAGTTAACTATTTCGACTATTTTGGAACATTTATGCTGACTACTATTTTGATACTATTGAAATGCTGTTCTCGTGTGTTTATGTTTGTTAACTTGTAATTTATGAATGTATGTGTTCGTTGTGACTACGTTTCTTTTTTCTGATTCTTTCTTCACATAATCTTGCAGAAATATATTTCGAATGTCTGCATTGCCATGTACTGTTTGTATGTTTTGTGTCATAGACATGTATATGTCGATTCACGCAATAAATTGTAAACTGATAAAACGTATATACATAGGCGTTTTCGCATGCATATATTGGTCCTATTGTTCTATTGAAGCTAAATAAAGCAATATTAAAATATCATCAATGATTTTGAAAATTGGTATTTTACTTGTAAAATTCAACTTACTCATATATAGTTTATGCATATACCCATGTAACAATTAAACAAAACTTAAGTAAAGAAATACCTGTAAGAATATGGCAAACCGCTCTTGTCAGCACTTTATATAAGGTAGGATCATATACAAATGTTTCGTCGTCCAAGTAACAATCACCGATAACATCTGAGAAGCATTTAATGTTGCATTCAAGTCTGAGAATAGAACACATTAACACACAATTTGATTCAACTAAAGTTGCAAGTTCAGTGTTCAATGAAGCCGATATGAATCTGGCGCAACTCATTATACTGTTTGTGGTTTAGTTTTTGAAGATACGGTCCAACCAGAACTAATTGCCCGACTGGTAACACTTTTGAAGACCGTAATTATGTCACAATGGTAAATAAGTGAACATTATTATTATAATTTATATACATTACATGTAAACATTACATTCTACATTCTAGAACGCAGTTCGCGATTCGAATTGCGAACTACGAACTACAAACCGCGAATTGCATTCCTACTTGAAACAACCGTTTAACCAGTGTTACTGTAAAACCTCTGTTAGTGACCACTTCAACATTATGATCGCAACATTATAAAACGACCATTTAATTTTGAACTCTATTCAATTCCTCACCCCCCCCCCTGTATTTCAACTTAATGATAAAACTACTTCAATACTAAGGCCAACTAGATTGGTTCAACATGTGTTCACGTGGCTTCACTGAACTAGCTTAAACTTAATGCTATAATAGACATCAGAATAAGAATAAAATGTTTAAACATTACACTTCCTCTGTCTTAATGTTGGCATCTGTTGAATTCTGTTGGAATTATCTACGTTCATGTGTTATACATTGTTTGCTTGTAACACATAGTACATTCGGCTCATAGTGCACATCAAACAGTCAGTATTTTGAACATTCAATAAAGCTTACAAAAACTAATGGCGTGCAAAATAGAACAGAAAATAACTGACGCGCAAGTTACTGCAGCACCGAATACGTTTTTCAATATAGAATGACCAAACGTTTGTAATAAACGGATACTTACTCTTCACAGAAGTTTGAAAGTAAATAAGCTAACGAAGACTTCCTCATCTCCTCGTACGTTATTGTCACGCAACTTGAGAGTTTAGAAGAAATCGATTTCAATGTGCACTGCTGGAATTAGGAAATAAAACAGAACTACAGTAAAACCTCGCAAAGCGATCACCTAAATATTACGACCACTCCGTTACAACGACAATTTATCTTCGGACCGGTTTTTAATAACTTTCCAAGAATTCAACTTGATGATGAGACCACCTCATTATTACGACCTATTTTGGGGGGTCCCGAGCGTGGATTTATTTTCGAAGTTTTACTGCAATTTATAATAAACTAACGGATGGTGTCTTGTTTTTCTTACATATATTATTCAAAGCGAAAGTGATTCTCATCATTATGCCCCCTTTTCACAACTTGTTTGATGGTTACACTATAAGTACGTGAATATACGGGGGATTAAATCAAAAGTAAAGACAAAGCGATTGATCGTAAAATCAAACATCATAAGAATACAATGATATCATAAAAGCATAAACGAGATACAAAACAATTATCTTATACCGTTGGACTTGCAACATGCTCGGACAAAGAGTCTGATACATTCGTTGAAGAACCTGTCAACGATGTACTTTGAGAAGAAGAGTCTGATACTAGCATTGAAGAACTTGTTGTTGTCGGACTTTGGGATGAAGGGTCCGATACTAGCATCGAAGAACCTGAAGCTGACAAACTTTGGGACGATATATGCATTGAAGAATCTGTTGCTGACGGACTTTGAGACAATATGTCTGATAGTAGCGTTGAAGAACCAGTTGTTGATGGACTTTGGGACGTAGTGTATGATGCTTGCTTTGGAGCTGTTGTTGATAGACTTTCGGATGTAGTGTCTGATACCTGCGTTGAAGAATCTGTTGAGGTTATACCTTTGGACGTAGTGTCTGATACTTGCGTTTGGGCATCTGTGGAGGATTGACTTTTGGACGTAGTGTCTGATACTTGCGTTGGGGAATCTGTTGAGGTTATACTTTTGGACGTAGTGTCTGATACTTGCGTTTGGGCATCTGTGGAGGATTGACTTTTGGACGTAGTGTCTGATACTTGCGTTGGGGAATCTGTTGAGGTTAGATTTTTGGACGTAGTGTCTGATACTTTCGTTTGGGCATCTGTGGAGGATTGACTTTTGGACGTAGTGTCTGATACTTGCGTTGATGAATCTGTTGAGGTTAGACTTTTGGACGTAGTGTCTGATACTTGCGTTGATGAATCTGTTGTGGACGGGGCCTCTGTGCGCGAGGTATCTCCTGTTGCATCTGTTTCGGTACAGTTCAAAGGGTAATCGTAGGTGGAAAAATAGGAGTTGTCTTGAATACTATTACATTGGGGGTACGAATGCCCCACGGTGTAATAATTCGTTAAAAAGTCAATCATGTTGCTGTTACAGTTTCCCGTAATGTCAACAACATCAAGACAACTTAGCATGTAGACATTAGCTCTGAAAATGTGTACAAAGATACAATGATTATGTACCATTATAATGGATTTATAAACTGTTAAATAACAAAGGAAATTGCAGTATACAAAGAATTAAATTCAAAATGGGCAATCAAACAGTAAATGCAATGAGGAAAATGCGTTAAAAGGTTTATATATATAAATAACAAAGTTGAAATTCAAATACGGATTGTTACAAAATTATAGTGATTTTTCAGTATCAGATAGGCACAGTTGATAGTCGGATGTAACTTAGACATGGGAACACGTTCCAGTGAAATAGACAGAATTTGGATATTTAGAATTTTCAGTTCCAACGTAATATATTGGCACATAAAACATTATTGACTAAGCAAAGGCGATTAAATTATGATTGATGTTTTAACGATGTTCTGAACGCATACAGGTTCCAATGCTTTACAATTTGTGACGATTTGTGACGAAATTCATAGACAACAAAGAAAACAATCCTTTGCAGTTCAAAGATAAACATATACATAAGTCGCGGCAGGTCATACCGCTCTATGAAACTTTGACAAAAATGTCGATTTTCGTCCATATTTGGAGAGGTCGCCGACTCTTTGTGGAAGGGTAAGTTAGTATTTATTAGTGAACATGGTTGAAAAACAGCTTAAACCCAGTGAAAAAAAAAGAAAAAAAACATATACAGAAAAAAATCGTACTGGCAAAACTTGTCTTTATAATCTGAAAAGTGTCCATCGATGTAATGGTAGGATGCCTGTTGAAGTAACTGGATGGCGTCGGTGTCTTCCAAACATGTTGTATTGTATATCAAACAGTTCGACAAAACTTCTCCTGGAATTTATTTATTCAATAATTCGTTAGACACCATTTAACGACTTACATTAGTAAATTAAGTAAGATCTTATAATATATTTTCTTTACCATTAAGATAAACCATAGCTTTCTTTTTGCAACATTTCACAACATTATGTTAATTTATATCCAGTATGTGCTTACGATTAAAAAGTTATGTTTTCCCTACTAACATTCACGTATGTTCTACGTGTCTATGAAGAAATAGAAATTAATAAGTTACAGTTTTACCAAACAATTCATTGTTGTCACATAGCGCTCTAGTTGATGTTATATGTACGGACATATCATACGATGTGAATTCATCTTCAATGTAACACTCCCCGACGGCCTGTTGTACACACTGTAGGTAACATTCAACACTGAAACATATCGAGGTAGTGAAATTATTTAGTTAGTAAATATTCCCACGTTTTCAGTTTAATGGTATTTCAGTCAAACTTGTATTTGCGGTCACCTCCAAATAAAGACCACCTTGTAAATAAAGGCCATTTTTGAAAATCTATCATTGATTATTTAGAACTCACTGACTCTCGAATAAAGACCACCAGTCAACAAAGACATTTTGTCTTTTTCAAAGGCGGCCTTTGTTCACAGGTTTGACTATTTACGTATTTTCATCAGTTTAAAGAGTTAATAATAATAATTGATAATCCGGACAGATTATTCACTGAGATATGTGATATCGTTTTTCATTATTTTTTCATATTTATTGCCTTTATTTTCCTTTCACAAATCTTATTGAACTGATGAACTTTCTTCAAGTAGTCAGTCATATTGATTTTCCTGAAAATTCGTACAGTATTTTAAGTTCTTAATTATCAGTCGTGAATATTGATAATATTGTGAATATCTAATTTGAGTATACAATCGAAATATTTATAGGTACATCAAGTTCAGCAACAATTATTTTCTTCAACCTTACAGCCGTAATACATACCTCTGACAAGAAATGTTTAAAGCTTCCAGACTATCGACGGATATAGGCGAATATGTTTGGTAACAAAGCTCCAAATCAGCGTTGACATTAGTACAATTGGTCGCTATTTGCGCATGCGCCGGACTTAGAGACGAAGAAACTGTTGCGGACTGGCTTGTTGACGAAGTGTCCAATACTTCCTCTAGAAACCCTGTTGATGACCGACCTTGTGACGAAGTATCTGATACTTGTGTTGAAGAATCTGTTGTTTGTGGACTTTGGGAAGAACTGTCTGGTACACGCGTGGAAGAATCTGTTGTTGTCAGACTTATGGAGGAAGAGCCTGAAACTTGCGACGAGGAACCTGTTGTTTGCATACTTTGAAACGAAGTATCTGATACTTGCGTTTGGGCATCTGTGGAGGATTGACTTTTGGACGTAGTGTCTGATACTTGCGTTGGGGAATCTGTTGAGGTTAGATTTTTGGACGTAGTGTCTGATACTTGCGTTTGGGCATCTGTGGAGGATTGACTTTTGGACGTAGTGTCTGATACTTGTGTTGATGAATCTGTTGAGGTTAGACTTTTGGACGTAGTGTCTGATACTTGCGTTGATGAATCTGTTGTGGACGGGGCCTCTGTGTGTGAGGTACCTGCTGTTGCATCTGTTTCGGTACAGTTCAAAGGGTAATCGTAGGTGGAAAAATAGGAGTTGTCTTGAATACTATTACATTGGGGGTACGAATGCCCCACGGTGTAATAATTCGTTAAAAAGTCAATCATGTTGCTGTTACAGTTTCCCGTAATGTCAACAACATCAAGACAACTTAGCATGTAGACATTAGCTCTGAAAATGTGTACAAAGATACAATGATTATGTACCATTATAATGGATTTATAAACTGTTAAATAACAAAGGAAATTGCAGTATACAAAGAATTAAATTCAAAATGGGCAATCAAACAGTAAATGCAATGAGGAAAATGCGTTAAAAGGTTTATATATATAAATAACAAAGTTGAAATTCAAATACGGATTGTTACAAAATTATAGTGATTTTTCAGTATCAGATAGGCACAGTTGATAGTCGGATGTAACTTAGACATGGGAACACGTTCCAGTGAAATAGACAGAATTTGGATATTTAGAATTTTCAGTTCCAACGTAATATATTGGCACATAAAACATTATTGACTAAGCAAAGGCGATTAAATTATGATTGATGTTTTAACGATGTTCTGAACGCATACAGGTTCCAATGCTTTACAATTTGTGACGATTTGTGACGAAATTCATAGACAACAAAGAAAACAATCCTTTGCAGTTCAAAGATAAACATATACATAAGTCGCGGCAGGTCATACCGCTCTATGAAACTTTGACAAAAATGTCGATTTTCGTCCATATTTGGAGAGGTCGCCGACTCTTTGTGGAAGGGTAAGTTAGTATTTATTAGTGAACATGGTTGAAAAACAGCTTAAACCCAGTGAAAAAAAAAGAAAAAAAACATATACAGAAAAAATCGTACTGGCAAAACTTGTCTTTATAATCTGAAAAGTGTCCATCGATGTAATGGTAGGATGCCTGTTGAAGTAACTGGATGGCGTCGGTGTCTTCCAAACATGTTGTATTGTATATCAAACAGTTCGACAAAACTTCTCCTGGAATTTATTTATTCAATAATTCGTTAGACACCATTTAACGACTTACATTAGTAAATTAAGTAAGATCTTATAATATATTTTCTTTACCATTAAGATAAACCATAGCTTTCTTTTTGCAACATTTCACAACATTATGTTAATTTATATCCAGTATGTGCTTACGATTAAAAAGTTATGTTTTCCCTACTAACATTCACGTATGTTCTACGTGTCTATGAAGAAATAGAAATTAATAAGTTACAGTTTTACCAAACAATTCATTGTTGTCACATAGCGCTCTAGTTGATGTTATATGTACGGACATATCATACGATGTGAATTCATCTTCAATGTAACACTCCCCGACGGCCTGTTGTACACACTGTAGGTAACATTCAACACTGAAACATATCGAGGTAGTGAAATTATTTAGTTAGTAAATATTCCCACGTTTTCAGTTTAATGGTATTTCGGTCAAACTTGTATTTGCGGTCACCTCCAAATAAAGACCACCTTGTAAATAAAGGCCATTTTTGAAAATCTATCATTGATTATTTAGAACTCACTGACTCCCGAATAAAGACCACCAGTCAACAAAGACATTTTGTCTTTTTCAAAGGCGGCCTTTGTTCACAGGTTTGACTATTTACGTATTTTCATCAGTTTAAAGAGTTAATAATAATAATTGATAATCCGGACAGATTATTCACTGAGATATGTGATATCGTTTTTCATTATTTTTTTATATTTATTGCCTTTATTTTCCTTTCACAAATCTTATTGAACTGATGAACTTTCTTCAAGTAGTCAGTCATATTGATTTTCCTGAAAATTCGTACAGTATTTTAAGTTCTTAATTATCAGTCGTGAATATTGATAATATTGTGAATATCTAATTTGAGTATACAATCGAAATATTTATAGGTACATCAAGTTCAGCAACAATTATTTTCTTCAACCTTACAGACGTAATACATACCTCTGACAAGAAATGTTTAAAGCTTCCAGACTATCGACGGATATAGGCGAATATGTTTGGTAACAAAGCTCCAAATCAGCGTTGACATTAGTACAATTGGTCGCTATTTGCGCATGCGCCGGACTTAGAGACGAAGAAACTGTTGCGGACTGGCTTGTTGACGAAGTGTCCAATACTTCCTCTAGAAACCCTGTTGATGACCGACCTTGTGACGAAGTATCTGATACTTGTGTTCAAGAATCTGTTGTTTGTGGACTTTGGGAAGAACTGTCTGGTACACGCGTGGAAGAATCTGTTGTTGTCAGACTTATGGAGGAAGAGCCTGAAACTTGCGACGAGGAACCTGTTGTTTGCATACTTTGAAACGAAGTATCTGATACTTGCGTTTGGGCATCTGTGGAGGATTGACTTTTGGACGTAGTGTCTGATACTTGCGTTGGGGAATCTGTTGAGGTTAGATTTTTGGACGTAGTGTCTGATACTTTCGTTTGGGCATCTGTGGAGGATTGACTTTTGGACGTAGTGTCTGATACTTGCGTTGATGAATCTGTTGAGGTTAGACTTTTGGACGTAGTGTCTGATACTTGCGTTGATGAATCTGTTGTGGACGGGGCCTCTGTGTGTGAGGTATCTCCTGTTGCATCTGTTTCGGTACAGTTCAAAGGGTAATCGTAGGTGGAAAAATAGGAGTTGTCTTGAATACTATTACATTGGGGGTACGAATGCCCCACGGTGTAATAATTCGTTAAAAAGTCAATCATGTTGCTGTTACAGTTTCCCGTAATGTCAACAACATCAAGACAACTTAGCATGTAGACATTAGCTCTGAAAATGTGTACAAAGATACAATGATTATGTACCATTATAATGGATTTATAAACTGTTAAATAACAAAGGAAATTGCAGTATACAAAGAATTAAATTCAAAATGGGCAATCAAACAGTAAATGCAATGAGGAAAATGCGTTAAAAGGTTTATATATATAAATAACAAAGTTGAAATTCAAATACGGATTGTTACAAAATTATAGTGATTTTTCAGTATCAGATAGGCACAGTTGATAGTCGGATGTAACTTAGACATGGGAACACGTTCCAGTGAAATAGACAGAATTTGGATATTTAGAATTTTCAGTTCCAACGTAATATATTGGCACATAAAACATTATTGACTAAGCAAAGGCGATTAAATTATGATTGATGTTTTAACGATGTTCTGAACGCATACAGGTTCCAATGCTTTACAATTTGTGACGATTTGTGACGAAATTCATAGACAACAAAGAAAACAATCCTTTGCAGTTCAAAGATAAACATATACATAAGTCGCGGCAGGTCATACCGCTCTATGAAACTTTGACAAAAATGTCGATTTTCGTCCATATTTGGAGAGGTCGCCGACTCTTTGTGGAAGGGTAAGTTAGTATTTATTAGTGAACATGGTTGAAAAACAGCTTAAACCCAGTGAAAAAAAAAGAAAAAAAACATATACAGAAAAAAATCGTACTGGCAAAACTTGTCTTTATAATCTGAAAAGTGTCCATCGATGTAATGGTAGGATGCCTGTTGAAGTAACTGGATGGCGTCGGTGTCTTCCAAACATGTTGTATTGTATATCAAACAGTTCGACAAAACTTCTCCTGGAATTTATTTATTCAATAATTCGTTAGACACCATTTAACGACTTACATTAGTAAATTAAGTAAGATCTTATAATATATTTTCTTTACCATTAAGATAAACCATAGCTTTCTTTTTGCAACATTTCACAACATTATGTTAATTTATATCCAGTATGTGCTTACGATTAAAAAGTTATGTTTTCCCTACTAACATTCACGTATGTTCTACGTGTCTATGAAGAAATAGAAATTAATAAGTTACAGTTTTACCAAACAATTCATTGTTGTCACATAGCGCTCTAGTTGATGTTATATGTACGGACATATCATACGATGTGAATTCATCTTCAATGTAACACTCCCCGACGGCCTGTTGTACACACTGTAGGTAACATTCAACACTGAAACATATCGAGGTAGTGAAATTATTTAGTTAGTAAATATTCCCACGTTTTCAGTTTAATGGTATTTCGGTCAAACTTGTATTTGCGGTCACCTCCAAATAAAGACCACTTTGTAAATAAAGGCCATTTTTGAAAATCTATCATTGATTATTTAGAACTCACTGACTCCCGAATAAAGACCACCAGTCAACAAAGACATTTTGTCTTTTTCAAAGGCGGCCTTTGTTCACAGGTTTGACTATTTACGTATTTTCATCAGTTTAAAGAGTTAATAATAATAATTGATAATCCGGACAGATTATTCACTGAGATATGTGATATCGTTTTTCATTATTTTTTTATATTTATTGCCTTTATTTTCCTTTCACAAATCTTATTGAACTGATGAACTTTCTTCAAGTAGTCAGTCATATTGATTTTCCTGAAAATTCGTACAGTATTTTAAGTTCTTAATTATCAGTCGTGAATATTGATAATATTGTGAATATCTAATTTGAGTATACAATCGAAATATTTATAGGTACATCAAGTTCAGCAACAATTATTTTCTTCAACCTTACAGACGTAATACATACCTCTGACAAGAAATGTTTAAAGCTTCCAGACTATCGACGGATATAGGCGAATATGTTTGGTAACAAAGCTCCAAATCAGCGTTGACATTAGTACAATTGGTCGCTATTTGCGCATGCGCCGGACTTAGAGACGAAGAAACTGTTGCGGACTGGCTTGTTGACGAAGTGTCCAATACTTCCTCTAGAAACCCTGTTGATGACCGACCTTGTGACGAAGTATCTGATACTTGTGTTCAAGAATCTGTTGTTTGTGGACTTTGGGAAGAACTGTCTGGTACACGCGTGGAAGAATCTGTTGTTGTCAGACTTATGGAGGAAGAGCCTGAAACTTGCGACGAGGAACCTGTTGTTTGCATACTTTGAAACGAAGTATCTGATACTTGCGTTTGGGCACCTGTGGAGGATTGACTTTTGGACGTAGTGTCTGATACTTGCGTTGGGGAATCTGTTGAGGTTAGATTTTTGGACGTAGTGTCTGATACTTTCGTTTGGGCATCTGTGGAGGATTGACTTTTGGACGTAGTGTCTGATACTTGCGTTGATGAATCTGTTGAGGTTAGACTTTTGGACGTAGTGTCTGATACTTGCGTTGATGAATCTGTTGTGGACGGGGCCTCTGTGTGTGAGGTATCTCCTGTTGCATCTGTTTCGGTACAGTTCAAAGGGTAATCGTAGGTGGAAAAATAGGAGTTGTCTTGAATACTATTACATTGGGGGTACGAATGCCCCACGGTGTAATAATTCGTTAAAAAGTCAATCATGTTGCTGCTACAGTTTCCCGTAATGTCAACAACATCAAGACAACTTAGCATGTAGACATTAGCTCTGAAAATGTGTACAAAGATACAATGATTATGTACCATTATAATGGATTTATAAACTGTTAAATAACAAAGGAAATTGCAGTATACAAAGAATTAAATTCAAAATGGGCAATCAAACAGTAAATGCAATGAGGAAAATGCGTTAAAAGGTTTATATATATAAATAACAAAGTTGAAATTCAAATACGGATTGTTACAAAATTATAGTGATTTTTCAGTATCAGATAGGCACAGTTGATAGTCGGATGTAACTTA
This sequence comes from Lutraria rhynchaena, assembly GCA_008271625.1. Lineage (NCBI taxonomy): Eukaryota > Metazoa > Mollusca > Bivalvia > Venerida > Mactridae > Lutraria > Lutraria rhynchaena. The sequence continues at coordinate 1,228,908 of VIBL01000108.1, read as the reverse complement.
GACATGGGAACACGTTCCAGTGAAATAGACAGAATTTGGATATTTAGAATTTTCAGTTCCAACGTAATATATTGGCACATAAAACATTATTGACTAAGCAAAGGCGATTAAATTATGATTGATGTTTTAACGATGTTCTGAACGCATACAGGTTCCAATGCTTTACAATTTGTGACGATTTGTGACGAAATTCATAGACAACAAAGAAAACAATCCTTTGCAGTTCAAAGATAAACATATACATAAGTCGCGGCAGGTCATACCGCTCTATGAAACTTTGACAAAAATGTCGATTTTCGTCCATATTTGGAGAGGTCGCCGACTCTTTGTGGAAGGGTAAGTTAGTATTTATTAGTGAACATGGTTGAAAAACAGCTTAAACCCAGTGAAAAAAAAAGAAAAAAAACATATACAGAAAAAATCGTACTGGCAAAACTTGTCTTTATAATCTGAAAAGTGTCCATCGATGTAATGGTAGGATGCCTGTTGAAGTAACTGGATGGCGTCGGTGTCTTCCAAACATGTTGTATTGTATATCAAACAGTTCGACAAAACTTCTCCTGGAATTTATTTATTCAATAATTCGTTAGACACCATTTAACGACTTACATTAGTAAATTAAGTAAGATCTTATAATATATTTTCTTTACCATTAAGATAAACCATAGCTTTCTTTTTGCAACATTTCACAACATTATGTTAATTTATATCCAGTATGTGCTTACGATTAAAAAGTTATGTTTTCCCTACTAACATTCACGTATGTTCTACGTGTCTATGAAGAAATAGAAATTAATAAGTTACAGTTTTACCAAACAATTCATTGTTGTCACATAGCGCTCTAGTTGATGTTATATGTACGGACATATCATACGATGTGAATTCATCTTCAATGTAACACTCCCCGACGGCCTGTTGTACACACTGTAGGTAACATTCAACACTGAAACATATCGAGGTAGTGAAATTATTTAGTTAGTAAATATTCCCACGTTTTCAGTTTAATGGTATTTCGGTCAAACTTGTATTTGCGGTCACCTCCAAATAAAGACCACTTAGTAAATAAAGGCCATTTTTGAAAATCTATCATTGATTATTTAGAACTCACTGACTCCCGAATAAAGACCACCAGTCAACAAAGACATTTTGTCTTTTTCAAAGGCGGCCTTTGTTCACAGGTTTGACTATTTACGTATTTTCATCAGTTTAAAGAGTTAATAATAATAATTGATAATCCGGACAGATTATTCACTGAGATATGTGATATCGTTTTTCATTATTTTTTCATATTTATTGCCTTTATTTTCCTTTCACAAATCTTATTGAACTGATGAACTTTCTTCAAGTAGTCAGTCATATTGATTTTCCTGAAAATTCGTACAGTATTTTAAGTTCTTAATTATCAGTCGTGAATATTGATAATATTGTGAATATCTAATTTGAGTATACAATCGAAATATTTATAGGTACATCAAGTTCAGCAACAATTATTTTCTTCAACCTTACAGACGTAATACATACCTCTGACAAGAAATGTTTAAAGCTTCCAGACTATCGACGGATATAGGCGAATATGTTTGGTAACAAAGCTCCAAATCAGCGTTGACATTAGTACAATTGGTCGCTATTTGCGCATGCGCCGGACTTAGAGACGAAGAAACTGTTGCGGACTGGCTTGTTGACGAAGTGTCCAATACTTCCTCTAGAAACCCTGTTGATGACCGACCTTGTGACGAAGTATCTGATACTTGTGTTGAAGAATCTGTTGTTTGTGGACTTTGGGAAGAACTGTCTGGTACACGCGTGGAAGAATCTGTTGTTGTCAGACTTATGGAGGAAGAGCCTGAAACTTGCGACGAGGAACCTGTTGTTTGCATACTTTGAAACGAAGTATCTGATACTTGCGTTTGGGCATCTGTGGAGGATTGACTTTTGGACGTAGTGTCTGATACTTGCGTTGGGGAATCTGTTGAGGTTAGATTTTTGGACGTAGTGTCTGATACTTGCGTTTGGGCATCTGTGGAGGATTGACTTTTGGACGTAGTGTCTGATACTTGTGTTGATGAATCTGTTGAGGTTAGACTTTTGGACGTAGTGTCTGATACTTGCGTTGATGAATCTGTTGTGGACGGGGCCTCTGTGTGTGAGGTACCTGCTGTTGCATCTGTTTCGGTACAGTTCAAAGGGTAATCGTAGGTGGAAAAATAGGAGTTGTCTTGAATACTATTACATTGGGGGTACGAATGCCCCACGGTGTAATAATTCGTTAAAAAGTCAATCATGTTGCTGCTACAGTTTCCCGTAATGTCAACAACATCAAGACAACTTAGCATGTAGACATTAGCTCTGAAAATGTGTACAAAGATACAATGATTATGTACCATTATAATGGATTTATAAACTGTTAAATAACAAAGGAAATTGCAGTATACAAAGAATTAAATTCAAAATGGGCAATCAAACAGTAAATGCAATGAGGAAAATGCGTTAAAAGGTTTATATATATAAATAACAAAGTTGAAATTCAAATACGGATTGTTACAAAATTATAGTGATTTTTCAGTATCAGATAGGCACAGTTGATAGTCGGATGTAACTTAGACATGGGAACACGTTCCAGTGAAATAGACAGAATTTGGATATTTAGAATTTTCAGTTCCAACGTAATATATTGGCACATAAAACATTATTGACTAAGCAAAGGCGATTAAATTATGATTGATGTTTTAACGATGTTCTGAACGCATACAGGTTCCAATGCTTTACAATTTGTGACGATTTGTGACGAAATTCATAGACAACAAAGAAAACAATCCTTTGCAGTTCAAAGATAAACATATACATAAGTCGCGGCAGGTCATACCGCTCTATGAAACTTTGACAAAAATGTCGATTTTCGTCCATATTTGGAGAGGTCGCCGACTCTTTGTGGAAGGGTAAGTTAGTATTTATTAGTGAACATGGTTGAAAAACAGCTTAAACCCAGTGAAAAAAAAAGAAAAAAAACATATACAGAAAAAAATCGTACTGGCAAAACTTGTCTTTATAATCTGAAAAGTGTCCATCGATGTAATGGTAGGATGCCTGTTGAAGTAACTGGATGGCGTCGGTGTCTTCCAAACATGTTGTATTGTATATCAAACAGTTCGACAAAACTTCTCCTGGAATTTATTTATTCAATAATTCGTTAGACACCATTTAACGACTTACATTAGTAAATTAAGTAAGATCTTATAATATATTTTCTTTACCATTAAGATAAACCATAGCTTTCTTTTTGCAGCATTTCACAACATTATGTTAATTTATATCCAGTATGTGCTTACGATTAAAAAGTTATGTTTTCCCTACTAACATTCACGTATGTTCTACGTGTCTATGAAGAAATAGAAATTAATAAGTTACAGTTTTACCAAACAATTCATTGTTGTCACATAGCGCTCTAGTTGATGTTATATGTACGGACATATCATACGATGTGAATTCATCTTCAATGTAACACTCCCCGACGGCCTGTTGTACACACTGTAGGTAACATTCAACACTGAAACATATCGAGGTAGTGAAATTATTTAGTTAGTAAATATTCCCACGTTTTCAGTTTAATGGTATTTCGGTCAAACTTGTATTTGCGGTCACCTCCAAATAAAGACCACTTTGTAAATAAAGGCCATTTTTGAAAATCTATCATTGATTATTTAGAACTCACTGACTCCCGAATAAAGACCACCAGTCAACAAAGACATTTTGTCTTTTTCAAAGGCGGCCTTTGTTCACAGGTTTGACTATTTACGTATTTTCATCAGTTTAAAGAGTTAATAATAATAATTGATAATCCGGACAGATTATTCACTGAGATATGTGATATCGTTTTTCATTATTTTTTTATATTTATTGCCTTTATTTTCCTTTCACAAATCTTATTGAACTGATGAACTTTCTTCAAGTAGTCAGTCATATTGATTTTCCTGAAAATTCGTACAGTATTTTAAGTTCTTAATTATCAGTCGTGAATATTGATAATATTGTGAATATCTAATTTGAGTATACAATCGAAATATTTATAGGTACATCAAGTTCAGCAACAATTATTTTCTTCAACCTTACAGCCGTAATACATACCTCTGACAAGAAATGTTTAAAGCTTCCAGACTATCGACGGATATAGGCGAATATGTTTGGTAACAAAGCTCCAAATCAGCGTTGACATTAGTACAATTGGTCGCTATTTGCGCATGCGCCGGACTTAGAGACGAAGAAACTGTTGCGGACTGGCTTGTTGACGAAGTGTCCAATACTTCCTCTAGAAACCCTGTTGATGACCGACCTTGTGACGAAGTATCTGATACTTGTGTTGAAGAATCTGTTGTTTGTGGACTTTGGGAAGAACTGTCTGGTACACGCGTGGAAGAATCTGTTGTTGTCAGACTTATGGAGGAAGAGCCTGAAACTTGCGACGAGGAACCTGTTGTTTGCATACTTTGAAACGAAGTATCTGATACTTGCGTTTGGGCATCTGTGGAGGATTGACTTTTGGACGTAGTGTCTGATACTTGCGTTGATGAAGCTGTTGAGGTTAGACTTTTGGACGTAGTGTCTGATAATTGCGTTGATGAATCTGTTGTGGACGGGGCCTCTGTGTGTGAGGTATCTGCTGTTGCATCTGTTTCGGTACAGTTCAAAGGGTAATCGTAGGTGGAAAAATAGGAGTTGTCTTGAATACTATTACATTGGGGGTACGAATGCCCCACGGTGTAATAATTCGTTAAAAAGTCAATCATGTTGCTGCTACAGTTTCCCGTAATGTCAACAACATCAATACAACTGAGCATGTAGACATTAGCTCTGAAAATGTGAAAATACATCGATAATATACAATTACACAAGAATAGGGTTTATAACAGTGCATTTGATGGAATGTTTAACAAGAAAGAATTAATATTTCAATTGAGACATCAAACAAATGAATGCAATGAGGAAATGGCTATGGAATTTTATATATAACATCGTAATTCCAAATACTGATTGTAACACAATCATGAACATTTACAGTATCAAGCGGACACTGTTAATTGTTGGGTATAATTCAGATATAGGGGCATATTCTAATCGAATAGATAGCATTTGAATGTTCAGAATTTTCAATTCCAACATAATAATTATATATATATATAACTATATTGATTAATCAAAGGCTTTTGAAAATGGTTTGCAATGATCATTGACGATGTTCGTCATGTATTTGTAACGATATTCATAAGCACTTGTTTGCGGCTCCATTATAAACATATGTAGAAAATCATACTGGCAGAATTCGTCTTTATAATCTGAAAAGTTTCCAATGCTGTAATGGTAGAGTGCCTGTTTATGTATTTGGATGGCGTGGGTGTCTTCCAAACACGTTGCATTGTATATCAAACAGTTAGACAAAGCTTCCCCTGAAATTTAATTATCTGACAAGTTCGTGAAATTAATAATATAAAGCTAAAGCTAAAATACAGAAAACCTCGATAATGAGACCACCTTCGGGTCCTGAAAATACGGTCGTAATAGTGAGGTGGTCTCATTATCAAGTTGAATTATAGGGGAGCTATATTGCAAGCCGGTCTAAAGTAAATGGTCGTTGTAGAATGATGGTCGTAATATTGAGGTGGTCACTATTTGAGGGTTTACTGCGTTACATTTTGGAATTAAGGGGCAAATGTTTGTGTATTGTCAAGTTGTATATTCGGACTGACAAGTGTTACTTTTCTTTTTTACTGGATTTCTTAAACGGACTTCTGGCCCAGTCCGGCAGGGATCCGGTTTTCAGGGGTTTTACTGTATACGTATAAATAAACTAAAGCTAATATTTAGGTAAGAGACTTACAAATTATGTCAATATTGTCACAAAGCGCTCTAGTGGATGCTGTAAATACAGACGGATCATACGATGTGAATTCACCCTCAATATAACATTCCCCAACGGCTTGTTGTACACACTGTAGGTAACATTCAACACTGAAAATATGAAAACGTCTGATATAACTAAATTTATTAAATTGATTAACTAATTAACACGATTCACACCCACAATCCCTTAACAAAAGCGCAAACCCCTACCTGACCCCAAATTCCTACCCAAATATCCAACAATGAAGCCTGGTAATGAGTCCGCTTTCAATTTGGTCTTGCTATTTAGGTATCAGATCCAAAATACTGTACTTTTCTGGCGTATTTGCACAATGCTACACAAAAATGTTATTATTGCAAAAATAGTACAGCCCAATGAATGTCTTTTCCCTTTCGGATGACTTAAATACTTCAATTTATTTTACGTCACATTTTTTAACTTTTGTAACAGTTGTTGCACCTGTTGAAAAATAGAAAAATATTTCTGTAGCCTGGTGACCCACATTTTTCTTTATAAAATGATATTGAAACTGTGTTATTGCATCTTTTTGCCGTGAGTTTTTATTGAAATGGATTTTTTTCTCTGATCTTTGAAAAATGAGCGACTCCCACAGACTTCAATGCAACTTTAAAGGGGCAACGACTCACAGGAATGTCATCGTTTTGGGGAAATCATTTTCTATTATGGATACCAATAAAAATAAAGAAACGATTTCAAAATTTGCCCTCTCCATTTTGAGATAATAATTTGGGGCATTGGGAGGTAATACCATAAGCCACAAATCTTTCACATCATATACATTTTGTTCGATATTAAATCTATGTGATGTTAAGATCAATTCATAATTGTATAATTATATGTGTGATCACTGCGTATTAGGATCTGTTTGGGAAATACGAGAACGTTATAAGACAAAAACGATCCAGTTTAAACTATACTGGATTCAATATTTTACAAACTTTGATCGTTTGAGGTTTATAAATTACATAAAAACTTACGGGATTAATACGTGATCATGAATATAAAATGTTACGTAAAATGATTCGTAAAATTCAAACTCGAAGCACTGATATACATCAAGTATTTCAAGCGTTGATCGAGTTCCCTTCAAGAGCCCAGTAGCCCCCGTACAATCATGCATTCTTTACACAGGCAAACATGTGTTTGTTGCCATCTCTGAATAAAGGCAACGTTTTTGGAAAACCGTCATTGATTATTTAGAACAAATTTTCTCTAAATAATGGTCATCTGTCAATAAAGTCCACATTTTGTCTTTCCCAAGGGGGACCTTTGTTCACAGGTAGGGGTGGGCACCGGTTCTCAGGAACCGGTACGTACCGGATCCAAAATCTGACTGGCGCCGCAATCGATTAATTTTTAGAAACTGGTTCTTTCAATATAAATATAAGTTGATATTTAGTCATAACAACTGCACAATGGTAAAGTTATTTTCAGAAAATATGTTCTCGTTGTTTTCAGAAAATGTGTTCTCGTTGTTTTCAGAAAATACACTCACCTACATTCATGATATATCTTTAGGCAATCTCTATCCAGAGTTATCGTTCGTTATCTATCCCATACATCTATTGTCAACGTCTCAACGTTTTACAAGATTCTTGTAAAACAAGAAATAAAGCCACAAATGGTACGAAATATACAACTATGCGGAGCAAAAGATGTTATACCAGAAAATCAGAGAAATTATTTATCTAGCGCACTATTTCTCCACGGAGAGTATTTGTTTACTTTTGGTAATTAGGTCACAAAGTTATGCCGTTTAAATGGAAATGAAACGCAAAGTCGAAGTTAATCGTGTATGAATATTGTGTAAATATTCAAAAGGGGTCTCCGTGATTGAACGATTATGGCCCCTTGCTAATATCACTAGCCCCTCTCCGTGGTGAGTTCGAATTCCATCCAGGACCAGAAAATAAACATTTGAGGAAGTTGTCTGTACCTTTTACAGGTGGTTCTCTCCAGTTGTACGCCCGGGTCTTCCTCCACCGTTAAAGTTGGAAAAGACCCTGACCGGTAACGCAACATTAAACCCAAGTGAAAAAAACAGCAAAGATTAAAACTTTGATAATGATACTACCTTCAGGACCCGAAAATCCGCATGCAATAATGAGGTGGTTTCATTATCAAGTTGATTTATTGGGGAGTTATTGTAAATTGGTCCGAAAATATGTGATCGTTAAAACAGGATGATCGTAATCTTAAGGTGGTTGCAATATAAGGTTTTACTGTGTTAGAATGTTTTATAAAACCATTAAGATATAATATTGACAACTGATTCATTACGTATTCCATCAATATTTAATATAAATCCACCGCTCCATGAATTGATTCTGGTTTTTTTTATTTTTTTTTAATATGCATAGTCATTTAATTATCAAAATGTTCAATGAACAGACTTTGTCCGAGTTGATCATTCAAAATTTTAAATTAATTTGGCCTTTAAAAAAGAGATTTGTTTCTGGTTACCCGACCCACCCAATATTTTACCAGCCGACTCATAAGTTTTTACATCCGAATCGTAGTGGTGTATTGTAATTTTCACAACTCATTAATATTACGGCCCATATATACCGAAGTGTAGTTCAAGGACTGCGAATAAAAGATTCAAGATAAATCGGACCTACTGGAACGACAACTTAACGAATCTATGAAATCCAATGCGTGTGAAAGAGAAAGCTTTCATCAATACATGTAATACAAACCGCAGTACAAAGCTTGCATTACGCCGTGAATATATTGTAGCTAGGGACTTATTTGACAAGGCATTAAGAAGGGCGGAACGGACTTATAGGAGGTCGCAAGGTGATGATATAGAAACCATGAGCACCAACAACCCTAAAGAATTCTGGGACCAAATAACCAGGCTGGGCCCAAGAATTGACAAATCCATTCCATGTGAAATTGTCGACAACAAAGGTGATGCCAGTCGTGAGGAACAAGCGGTTCTCGACGGATGGAAACGTGACTTTGAGAACCTGTATAACGGCAAAGATTGTAGTGACTTTGATAGCGAACATTATAGACACTCAAAAGTTCATGAACGTTTACTTGAAGATAATGCGATAGACCCAATGTATACTCCAAACGAACTGCTCAATAAAAATATTACGTTTGAAGAAATTAGTTCCTTAGTGATGAAAGCAAAATCAAAATCAGCCTGCGGCTATGACGGTACACCGTATTCTGTATTGAAATGCCCACCGTTAATCGGTATTCTCAAAGAACTGTTTCAGTTAATTTTTGACACAGGAGTCATCCCTTCCATATGGCGCAAGTCCATTATTTACCCAATACTGAAGGATCAAGCCTCCGACCGTCGGGAGCCCATGAACTATTGGGGCGTTAGTTTGTTGTCATGTGTTACCAAACTGCACACTGGACTCATTAACTCTCGGCTTCACCAGTACTTAGAACAGAACGAGATTATACAAGATGAACAAAATTGTTATAGGCGGAATCGGTCGTGCGAGGATCATGTGTACGCACTCAATGGCATCATTCGGAACAACTCCACTGTGTTCGCAACGTTTATTGATCTACGCGAGTGTTTTGACTTAATTGATATTGATATGATGCTTTACAAACTGCTTTGGAACGGAATAGACGGGAAAATGTACTTTACAATTCAAAATATTTACAAGCAATCTATTGCAAGTGTTAGAATTAACGACAGACTCACAGACTGGTTCACGCGCTCTACCGGGGACAAACAGGGGGACTCGGCGTCGCCGACACTGTTTGCCATATTCGCTAATGACTTGGTACAAGAGGTCAACGACCTTGGCCACGGATTTGACATTGAAGGACAAAAGGTGTATGCGGACGACATCGTGTGCATTGCATAAAACCAGGCGAGTGAAAGTGCATCCAAGTCCGGTCCGATCACAGGCAACAAACTATTCACGAATTTAAGATAGGCCAAAACGTCATCGAGTTTGTGGGCAGTTATAAATATCTTGTTTTATTGCTAAGTGATACATTGGCTTTAATATTGGATTTATGTATTCTAAGGAAGTGTATCATACAGTGTGACTGTTTATATATTATACAAGATCCTCATGAAGGGAGACTGTCTCTATTAATTAACGTGGACGTATTTTACTTGACATGCTATTTTAAATGTATATATATTAATTTTTAATAGGATTTCATCTGTTCATAATATTCGATATTGTATATACATACAGGTGACTTATAGGCCCATTGGGCCGGGTGCATTATATAGAGGATCTTGAATGAGTGCTCATTCCTTACCATTTTTATTGAACAAGTTGACTAGATAATATGACATGAGGCTCTGTCGAGTGTCATATTGTTTTTGTCAACAAGTTTAATAAAAATGTTAAAGGGTGAGCACAAATGTAAGATTCCATTTATCACATAACCGTAAAAATGACCACTGAAAATGAAACAGACTATAGGAAGACCTATATACAAGACGTCTAGTGAAGACTGTTCACTATTGTACGCGAAAAAGTAGTGCATGTTTCTATTCATCGTTTGGCGATAAAATACAAGATAAAAGACATAAAATCGTTATTTTAATTACACAAACATCATTTTATTCATTAATAAAATTATTATGAATCGAAAGTCGACCATGTTCACAAATATCGTAGTAGCGTAGTAATACAAAATATACAAATATAGTGATTTGGCTGATTTGAATATTTATTGCACGGTTTGGCAGTGCCGAACGATAATTCCGGCACGGGTTTACGGCACTCCTGGACCGCAGGTTATGTGATAAAATATGATACCATTGTTCTGTATATAATGTTGTGTATTGCACATGTCACGGAAATAAATAAATTACTTACTTACTTATACTCATACAGTGTCGCCGATATATACATGTATTTTGAAAAAAAAACCGACCCATATATTTTTGGGCATGTAACGGAAAACAAACCTTTTTTATTCCTTATACAAATATTTTGAACTTTATCCAAACTTTGGTTGAGATATTAGTGCTCGTACGTGTCTGTTCGAACATGTTTTTTCCATGTAATAATAAACGTTTCACTTACTTTTGACAAGCGTTGTCTAACACTCCTTCATAATCGATGGATATGGGCGTATATGTTTGGTAACAGATCGCCAAGTCGACATTAACATTCGTACAATTGCTAGTTGTTTGCGCATGCGTAATACAAGCAGTCGTCAGGACAAAAGCAACTGCAAAATTGTGAACACAAAAATATAAATGCAATGTAAAGTAAGGCCATTCTGTTCAATTATTTTGTTATTTTGCCGGTGTGCCTAGGTTTTGAGCTCCATCAGACAAAAAAAAACAATTTTATTCAAGTTCACGTTTCTTAATTAGATTCTATAGTTTCCAAGATTAATGGCTGTAGTTTGCTAGTCATGTTTTAAGTAGACCTTTTTTAAATTGTGATCTATTTTAATTCTTAAATTGTTGTTTAGTATTCTAGTGTAGGATACAGTGACTCGCAAAATCAGGATCAGAAAGGTTATATTTCTACGTGCCCAGCTTAAATTAGTCAGTTGACTGTTGTTCTTTTTAATATGTATATCACGATGTTTCTGTTAGAGTCAAGAAAATTGTTTGTCTATAAGCAATCTAGGTAATCATTACATTTATCCCTAAAATAAACTAAAAATTTGAACCGTAAGATTTGAGAGGGTAACAATCCTTCATCGTCATGGAGACATCTTTTGTTGACATCTGTACCTGACTGGGCTTTTTGTAGAAGATGATATCATTTAGCATTAATTCTTAAATTTGCTCATTTTGGCTCAGAATACAAATTTAAATTGTATTTGTAGTCAATTAAATCTATTTGCAATTTGATTCTTTATTCAAATTCTACACAAATATCAACAAATATTTTTATTTTGTGCTATTGTTTATCACCATATATATTACATATAGCTTTTACAACGTTCTCTTTTCATGTGCTTACAAAACAGGTTTTGTAGTTTTATAATGTTGTCAAACTAGATAATTAAAAGGCTCCAGCAAAATTCCTCACTCCATTTTGCTGAAAATTTGACTTACCGGTAACAAATTTCCTCCAGAAACATTGAAGAAGTCTCATCTTTGATTACGCTGATAAACTCCTCACTTTGATAATTTCATAGATTTTTTTGAGTTATTGAAACCTTTTTGTTTAAAAAAAGAAAGCTAATACTTGTAGTTATTTTACGAATAGCCACTAATTAGTACACACAGTAGATATCATCAACAATAATCATGTTAATAAAAAATGTTCAAGTTAATTATCAATTATATTTACGATATAATAACATTATATTAATGACCGACAATTCTCCAAACTTATTATCCAAATAACTTGTTATAAAATGTATCGTCTGCTTTAAGACCCATACGAACGCGCGACTGAAAATTGTTTTCAGATTTTCGGAAAATGATCGCATATTTGGCATGCATATTTACTGATATACTCGTACAAAGTAAATGAATTGGTGGGCTCATCCCAACAAGTAAACATTGAATCATTTGTGAATTAAATTTCATGTTTTTTTTTATTTCATTGTGTGAGTCAGACCAGTTTGTGCTTGAAATATTAATAGGATAGGGATTTTTAGTTTGACATAAAATGAACCTGATTTAAAATCTAATTTAACAAGATATTTGATTTCATGTGTTATGATCATTCTCCGTCTAGCTCGGTTGTGCCTTTAATTGACATAAAAACAGTGGTTGAATTGCGATAGGAGGCATTCTTAGTACCCATGTTTAGTAATAAATGCTCGTTATAATTTCAGTGGCTTCTGTGTTTGATTGGTTATGGTTTCTGATTAATAATCACTAACTCCGCACCGCTTCGAGTTCGAATTTCGCCACGGACTTGACAAAAATAACGTGTGAGGAATAAAGGCCACCCTGTGAATAAAGGTCATTCTTTGAAAAAAACATCATTAATGATATAGAACAAACCGACCCGCGAATAAAGGCCACCTAGCAATAAAGGCCACATTTAATATTTCCCTTTGTCCATAGATTTGACTGTACTTTCTGCGCAAATGAACAAAACTTAAATTGTTTGTTACTGTAAGTTTGTTATTATCCGTTTGCAAATGTCCACTATAATGTAAAGCATTTGCTGATGATAATAGTTCTTAACTAGGTAAACTATGTAAATTAGGTAAGCTATGTAAACTAGGTAAACTATGTAAACTTGGTAGATTAGGTAAACTTTGTAAACTAGGTAAATTAGGTAAACTTTGTAAACTAGGTAAACTATGTAAACTAGGTAAACTTTGTAAACTAGGTAAACTAGGTAAATTAGGTAAACTTTGTAAACTAGGTAAATTATGTAAACTAGGTAAATTAGGTAAACTTTGTAAACTAGGTAAACTATGTAAACTTGGTAGATTAGGTAAACTTTGTAAACTAGGTAATCTATGTAAACTAGGTAAACTATGTAAACTAGGTAAACTACTTCATATTTGCATGTGTTCTTGCACAACTAAGCTGTCATTTATCATTTTACCGATATTCAAATGTACATAGGCATGCTTGTATCAATTAAATGTTTTATTTAACAATATTGTCACATAATTTGGGATTCCGTACCGCGATTTCATGAATTTAATTATCAGAGGGAAATAACACATGCGCCGACCAATTATTCTTGTGTAGTGGTCCAAATAAATGACAAATTGAAAAGTGGGCACTTGAACTTTTAATACGCTTTGTTTAAATTGCTTTTAGTTATTAGTATATATTATATTATATGACTTTGTACCACATATTGACCCGAATAATTTACTCGTAAGCAGTAACAAACATGTTGATAATAATCTTTCATAATTTTAATTCATTCTACTGATGATAAAACCAAGATTGAAATACTAACTTCTTAGACAGTATACTTTTAATTCTAACACTGGCCTCGACTATGGAGATAAGGGTTTACCCTTTCTTGTGTTATCCCTGGTATTGATGTGTATGTCATGGTGTTAATACTCATGCAGTGTTATGTTATGTATCACTACATGTTGTTTTATTGCCATGCATGTACTACATGCCAAAATAAATTTTATTTTAATTTAATTTCGACTTTTCAACGGAAACGTACCTTGCTTAAATAAACGATATTGTACGATACTGTTTACCGTTACGGACGTCACCGTGTAAACAAGTAATACTGGTGTCTATTCACTCTGTTGCATGTAATGAGGTGTTAGAATGGAAATAGATTTTGACATTTTGTGCGCTATTGTTTCATATAACACAATTTTTCTTTCAGGCACATGTAATTAATCACTCAGGCATATCAGCCTTCGTGATTAGATTACCACACTCCTGAACTCAAAAGCTTGCTATGTGAAGCAATAATGCACGCAACGTAATCATCTATTTCCTAATTTAAATATAATTGAAAAGATTTACGGCGCTTACATTTGATATAAAAGTTTCACAATCAGTTTGTTAATGGCCATACAGATAGGAGAGACAATACATACGAATATATGAAGACATTTTGTACAAAATGCAAAGACACACGGAGCCGAATTTCTAAATGTCCACCCTGTATTTTTATAGCACTGATTACAAGGTGGACTGTAAATATATTTAATCCAACATTTACTTTGCGTACACAATTTCTTTGCGTACATCGATTGTAAATATTGTAAAACACAAGTTATTCACTTATTTGGGTTCTTCCGTACGTGGGCATTTAGAAATTGGACTCAGTGTATGCTTTAATCCAAATGTTTAATCTAAATATATATCGTAACAAATTGAGACACGACAAACATTCATGTGTAACAACACTGGTGTGTGGGGTATTTATGCCGACTAACTCAGCCTTGACGTGAGTTACAGAATAGTTTATCATCAGATCTAAATGAACAAGTACATTTATTGGTCACGCAATCATTTATTCGTTGTTCTAGATTTAAGATATGAAATTATACAGATAATTACACTAAATCAATAAAAGACAATTACATTAATCAAGAAAATTAAACATCTTGTTACATACATACAGACAGGTACTTATATAAAAATTTAGTTTGCTAGACAGATAACAAATAGATGTATTAATTTTCAATGCATAGTCGGTCTGGATGAGTTATTCTTTAAAATATAAAAACACATTCATTCAACCTGTAAACAATCTAACAATCATTATACATCGATACAAATATGGTAAAGACATAAAATAAGGCAAACCAAGAGATAAGAGATAACGTTAAGAGATAACGATTCGGCTGTTTGTATAAAATAAGGCAAACCATACAACAACTTACAAATATATGGTATTTATCCTATTCTTTCAAGTTCTATCAATCAACCACTCCTTAAACATTCAATCATTCCATCAGTGCTGTAAATTAGTTAGAAAAGTATTCATGCAAGGTATTAAGAAAAGAAATGTTTGGAATACAATGACAATAATTAGGATTTATCATTCACACCCATACCGACATTAGTTACCAATAAGATACATTCAAAACAGCTTAAAAAGATGAATTTAATAATCAGGAGATGGTTTAATAAACTATCAAAAATGTATTTATTCTTTTTTTTCTTCATTATCAAAACAAAAGAATAATGTATACCTGAAGAATAGATGCCAAATTAAAATCTTCAAACATCATTATAGAATATAATTAATAAAATTTTGGCTATAGATATTAAACCCAATAAAGTTTTTGGTAAATTAATTAATACAGCCATATATTCAAATAAAATGCCTTTTTAATTGTGCTTATATTCCTACTTTATGTTCTGTTGACACCAAGAACCTTATCTCGTGTAAATATTCTGCGTGTGACTTTGCAGTATTTCATAATCAAAGGTATGCACTAGCTCTTGACAACGTACAAACATCAAAGTGATAAATATCATTAAACAGTACGGTGAAGTTTAGACTCTCCCACATAGAATGTAGACCAACTCTTTGACAAAGTTATAAAATGATTGCGCAAACATGAATTTCTAGTATGTGTCAAATTAAAAGAATCTTTTTAAAATAATTAATTTCGTCTTAGTACAATCCAGGGGGTTTTTTGGGCCAGTGACGACCGATATTCGGTCGCGTTCCAAATGGCAAAAAGTATGTCTTTCCCATTGCGAGGTAAAAATTCCCGATTCAAATGAGATAAAAGGAAAGAACATTTTTAATTTACAGCAGTTCAAATGATTATTCAGTTTCTTGCAAATAACAAAGTTAATATCTAAAAACAAAAAATTACGTAACATTTGTTATTTTTCAGTTTTATTTGATTATTTTAAGATATTTGTATACAGTGTGACTTTTTCCCAATTTTGTCAGAAGTGTCGCGAAAATTGCCAATTCTGGGGGTCGGGTCATGTTTCTAAAATACTGGGAAAAACTGCTATCAATCAATTATTTGGTAATGCCAATACATGCATTTATTGTCGTTTGTTTGATAGACAAAACAGTTTTGTTATGTTTTGACCGTGGTACCACTTTTACCTATGATTATTATGTGTCTATGAGTATATACAGTTGCTGCATATTCGGATGAAGGGCGTCGAGTTGTTATGATCTCAGACTAGTAATCACTATCCCTTACTGCTATGAGTTCGAATCCCATTACCGGACCAGACAAATTTCACGTGTGAGGAGGCTGTCCAGCTAGCTTACGGAAAGTCGTTGGTTCTACCCAGGGGTATGCCTGGGTTCTTCCTCTACCATTTAAGCTGGAAAAAATGCCAAATGACCGTGGTGGTGGGTGCGACGTTAAACCCCAATAACAAATAAATCAAAATTAATCGATCTACGCATTGTTTGTAGTATTTTTCATGTTCCACCTAGCATGTTTCACTCAAACCTGCAGATTATGGATTCATTGCTGTTGTTTTTGTGGGTTTTTTGGCGTCCTGTTTTATATTTGTTGTCGAGCGATCATTTGTATACAGTCAGACCTGTGTTTGCGACCACCTCCGAATAAAAACCACCCTGTGAATAAAATATATTCTTTGAAAATTCTTCACTGATTATTCAGAACAAACTGACCCCCGAATAAAGGTCACCTGTCAATAAATGGCCTTTGTTCACAGGTTTGACTGTACATAATATTGAATAGATTATAGAATGTGTTACATTATAAAAATGGAGTGAACCGTGAAATTAAGGATGGCTGGGTGGCTGGCTGGCTGGGTGGCTGCCTTTTGGAGCATTTGTACGGCACTTATGTACAACAGATACAAGTTTCCCTGCACCGACTGTTAGGCGTAAAATAAAACAAAGTCTGATTTCCATAAACCAAACCGACCCTACTTTTTCTACTGAACCCAGACTTTTCTTTAGTCACGGACGTTATTGTTCTTTCCGATATTTTCATGTTCTTATGAGTGTTACGAAACGGGGTTTGTTAAGTAAGAAAAGTCATCATATTCTTAACATAATTTTTAATGAAACAACCTAAAGTTCTTGTACGACTACATGTTAAATGTTCGGAATCTAAGCTCCGACTCCGAATCTGCTCAGAATGAATATCCAAGCAATAATATATCACTCAAAATCTCATCACGTGACATACAGGTATTTCACATATTTGGTTATCTGATCAGGGCTACCCGTCTATCTGTATTACTACTAATAATAGAAAATTCTGCTGCTAGTATCTACCTGTAGGACTAATTAAGAGCTGTTATTCGAACTTACATAAGTCAAACCTGTGAACAAAGGCCACTAAAAGGTAAAACAAAATGTGGCCTTTGTTCGGAGGTCAGTTAGTTCTAAATAGTCAATAACGGTTTTTCAAAGAATGGTCTTTATTCACAGGTTGACCTTTATTCGGAGGTGGCCGCAAACACAGGTTAGTCTGTACATTGAATATATTTTAGAAAAAAATGCCGACCTATCAACCCTATATTGATTTGGATATTAGTGGATACATGGTTTTTTTGCCTTTTGTAACATGCTGGTATTCAAAACATATTTGAAGTGAACATACACGTGTGTATCAGTCAAACGAGCAATACAATAATGATAATAACAAAGTCAAAGTTTCACAAAAAAGACGAGCTGTTTCATAATTGGATATACAGTAGAACCCCTCTAAACCGGCCGATCCCGGAACCAGATCATTTGGTCGGTTTAGAGGAGATGCCAGTTTAGAGGGGATTTTTAATTGTATATGATATATACAGTGGAAACTCTCTAAAGCGGTTCCTCTATAAACCGGTTTCCCCTATAAATCGGCAAAATGTTATGGTCCCGACTTCGTTACTATATAATTCAATATATATGTGTATAGAAGATCACGTTTTTATAATATTACTTAATAATCATACCGTTATATAGAAGATCACGTTTTTTTATAAAATTACTTAATAATCATACTGTTAAATCCAATTTATAGAACATAGCAATTATCAAAATAGATCAGATATAATGCATATTTTTCACGAAATTTATTCATATAAATCGAGCGAAACATAATGCGAGACGCATTTGTACATTTGTCATAACCGAACGAAATCATAACACATTTTACTTGCGATGTAATTGATTTTTATCTATTTTGACCAATTATATTCACATTAAAATAAGCTGTATTTTTTTCCATTTATTCTATACTTAGATCTAAATGGCCACACGTAACAACTTTGCTAATCATTTTTGTTGCAAATTATGGTCTAGATATTTTTTATGATTTATTACAATGTTGACATAATTCGCATATTCAACTTAAATTTAAGAACGTACAGCTAAGGTTTTACACCCGTATAATGTCTATAATTATTATTTCGAAACAGAGCCGGCCAGATTTTGTGAACCTTTTTTTCAATTTTCATAGGTTTCTTTGACAGAAAATAATTTGAGATTAATATATGAAATGAGATTTCAAAAAAATCAATATCAATAACAATCCTTTAAGTTATTGTCCCTTTGAATTTGTAGTGATATCTACAAAAGTATCTTTCAAAGATTAAAGAAAAGAGAAGATCCATGAAATTGAAAACTTACAGTAAAAATACAGGACAGTACATGTATCAATTTAATTTAATAAAGAAAAATATAGGTCCTTGTGAAATAGTTTCAGAAATTTTAATATTGTTCTTTTTTCAACAACTCTTACAAAAGTTTCAAAAGAAGTGTTGTAATAAGAATTATCTAGGGTAAGTATCAAAGAAATAACAATAAATGAACAATACTATTGTTACAATACAGTAAAACTTCACATTGCCACCACCTCAAAATTACGACCACCTTGATATAATGACCACTTATTTTCGGACCGGCATTCAATAACCCACTTTAATTCAATTTGATAATAAGACCACCTCATTATTACAACCGATTTTTCGGTTCCCGGAGGTGGTCTCATAATTAAGGTTTTACTGTATAATCACTTTTAATGGCATTTAGCAGATACGTCAAAATGTACAGTGTTATTGATATGATACTGTAAGTAAAAAAAGGTACGCAGTAAGTGAAAGATATTGTTTAATCTCACCAAAATGAGAAATGATACAAAAAGAATCTTGTAATAAATAACGACAGAATGACTTTCAATCCAAGTGCAACAACAGGCCGTAGAAACTGATAAAACTTCTATATACACACACTTTCATTTAAACGAATATACAATATGACGAATCAGTTTTCTTCCTTTGGACATCAATGAAGAATACACTAGGCGTCTTTCCCTGTACTTTTCATACCAAACGGAGGGGGAGGGGTTCAGATGCTATTTACCGTTAAGTTGTTCCTGGTGGTTATGCGTTAATATTTTTATCATCATCATTACTGTACGATAATTGTACCATTCCGATGATATAAAGAAACTAATAAATCTGTTCTGTAAATCTCAGCGTAAATTCCAATCTCACCAAATGTACGAGCGATTGGGCCGATTTTCTACAAAAAAATGGCCTAAAGTTGCTTATCAACCGTCATAAGAAGATATTGGCTGTCCTTAAAAGTTTGTTAACAATATCTCAAAGATTGTCGAGAACCATCATCGGATAAAAAACATGCCGGCTACCAACCGTCGTTTATCGCCGACAAACTTCCCAGGAGTTGCCGACAAAAGCGTAGGCATTTGGTCATGTCTCTCAAGATTTCATTTTTGAAAGATCGTCTAAATTTCATTCGGGCTTAGCAATCTGCCGTGCGATCAATCGGCTGCTAAACGTGCCTTACTGTTAGCTGTTTTAGCCAACAATAGTTGTCGTTGAGTGCGACTTTCTGCTTTTCCAGATGTCGGCATTAAATCACTTATATCTAGTTTAACTTGGGCTTTGAATCCCCTTATTTGTCTGAAGCTAAGTCGCTTAAAATCAAGACCTGTCTGATGCCAACACTCAGAGATCAGACATTTTGTTGAATAGATACTTCATTATAAGTCTCAGATGCACAGACAGCGCACTTCATTACAAGCATTTTTCTCAATCATGCGTAAGGTCATTCGTTTTATAACATGTGCTATAACTTGTGACGGTCCACGAATACATACCAGGATTATCCGTACAATTCCCGGACAACCTAACCTTTTTCTTGGTTATATTGATACGATGGTTTTTGGGAAAAAAATGTTATGACAATAACCAATATCTATTGCCTCAATTTCTATTTTTACAGTGTCACTTTTACACGTAATAGCTCGAAGATTTGATTTATTTGACCTCAAGGTTATAGAACTTGAGAGCAGTCCCCTGGCTCAAATCTCAAGTCCATTCTCAAAGTATTACGGTTGAAAAGACAGGGATGGGATACTATTTAAATACATATTCAGGTAAATTATGCCGTCACTATAATGTATGAATGATATCATTGTCGTATGATTATTAACTTTGAAACATTAAAAGACAAGATGTGAGCTGCGATCTCAAGTTTTATAACCTCGAACCCTGTTTTGTTTGCAAATTCAACGGAAATCTAAAAGATTCATTCACAGAGACTTTCTGATCGTCGCAATAGCCAACACAGCATGAACACAATGTCAGTCAAAGCATGATCTTCGTTAATATTCCAAGTAATAGTCAACTATGCGAGTAGTTTGATGGTTAAAAATATAGAAGAAAACGGTCAAATCATTAAATTACGAAAGTAAATCCTCTAATCATATCCACAATTAAAATGCCACAAGTTTCATTTCCGGGTGGTATTTCCGTCTTGACACTTTTATGATTATTTCATCCATTTACTCTCAGATGAATTGTGCAGTTTTGGTTTGATTCAGTTGTATCTACAGCCAGCTGTATATGATAGCAAACACAATGAGAACATAATGAGGAACGATAAAATTACTTCCACATTGCAGTGGACCACCATGCTCATCGAATAATGCGTTGCTCTGTGCTCCGGTCCCACATCCTACAAAACTCGCTGATATTTCAGCTATATCTGCGCTGAGAGTTGCAAGAGCGGATGTACAATTCCCTGAAGCCGTAAACGAAATGCAGGACTTGAAGGTGGACGCGGCACTGGATGAAAATGAAGAAGTGGAATGTTATTACTGTGATTTTAATGACTACTAGGATTGTAAGATGTCAAAATGACTTCGATACAGGCGATTGCGCAATCGCTATAATATAGAACATAATATAAAGTTTAGTGACTGGTTAGATATCAATACTCAATAGTAATGAGCATATTCTTAGTTTACATATATAATAATAATAATTATACTTTAGTTCATGCTACAAATATAAAATGGCCATCATTTAATCGCATTCATGAAATAATAAAGCAGTGCCGTAGCCAGGCCCATATTTGAACCGAGCCAATCTAAGGGAGGGGGAATCCTGGGACATACTCCCCTGAATTTGTTTTACTAAAACCTGTTATTTTATCGTATTACCTGCCCAAATTTTAACCGAAGCACGCGCCTCGGTGTGCCTCAGTGTATCTACAGCGGTGTAAAGTGTGAAGTATCGTCATAAAATGCGAAATGATTTCAACGCAACTCACCTACAGTAATCAATCTTGTGTGTAGGATAGTTTTCAATAATGTGATTAAGGTCCAAGTTGTCAATGGCAGACTCATATGTCTGAAAACACGAAACATTGGTGGTTGTACAATAGGCGAAGGAATCCACCGAATCTGAAAAAATATTGTTTGTATCAATTTTTGTATTAAATAAAGATATTACGTCAATTAAAGCGTACTAATGAAAGTTTTTGCTATCTGTACAATTAGATCATATCAAACGATTTCCATTTTATCTTAATTATCGAAGAGAATACAATATTTATGACAATTTTTGTTATTAACTCTATGGCCGCGGCCGTGGTCCATTGGTTAGTGCGCTGGACTTGTAACCCGGAGATCCGGGTTCGAATCCCGGTCGTGGCAGGTCATGCCCTCTATGAAAATTTGACAAAAATGTCGATTTTCCTCCATATGTGAAGAAGTTGCCGGCTCCTTGTGGAAGGGTAAGTAAGTACTGGTTAGTATTCAGTATAGGAAAACTGGTTACCGTATATAACTGAAAAAATGTTGAAAAACGGCGTTAAACCCCAGTGACAATAAGTCACATGAAAACAAAAAAAAATCATGGTTATGAACTCATTGTACACTTTGCCTTAACATGTCAATAGCAATAACCTGTACACTATAACTGTACAATATAACATGTACAATATAACCCGTGCGCTGAACTCAAGCGTTTTGTTTGTTTGTCTGTTTGAATGCCAAGTGACAAGTCCAGCGCATTAACCACTGGACTATGATCGCTGCTCCAAGAGTTTGGAACCCGGACTGCGGGAAAATGGGTTCGAACCAGAGTACGGCGTATGATCTCGGCAAAGCTTTTAGTGAATGCACTATTTTTAAGGTCATCCATACACCCCCAACCTCTGTTTTTATGCAGACAAGTTGTTAATTTTGGAGAACATGATAAGTATATACTGCTACGGAATTCAGAAAAAAACTGGCTTGTTTAGCTGTCCGTCGGTATATACATGCAACTGTAACACTGTTGAAAACCAGTGACGTGTAATTCCCGAAAATAATTGTACAGCCAAACCTGTGATTAAAGGCCATCCTTGGGAAAGACAAAGTGTGGCCTTTATTGACAAGTGGCCTATTCAGAGGTCAGTTTGTTCTATATACAGTAGACTCCAGGTATCGCGATATCGCATTTTGCGATATTCCGCTTATTGCGATATTAAAATGCTCGGCCCAACTTAAGCTCCTATATTTTCACTTCACTTAAATACCTCTTTAAACGATATTGAAATAACGATATTTTGGTTATAGCGATGCAATATTCGGCCCCGCAAGCAATATCTCACCCTGATTATACGATGTTGTAGTTGGCTAAATGCGAAAAACAAAACAATTCGAACTACAATTAGGTGCACTCGATTACTTGATTGTAGCGTCTGGAATTCAATAGATTAACAGAGTGCATTGTATGCAGTAAATAGTACTAGTAGTAGTAGTACAAGTAATTAATGACGGTTTCTTCAAAGAATGACCTTTATTCAGAGGGTGGCCTTCAATCGGAGGTTGACGCAAACCCAGGTTAGACTGTACATGCAATACCAAACGTATCTTTAATGGACTAACATTTTTTGTTTGGATATGTAAAGATGAATAAAGAATCCTTTTAACATAACACTATAATAACAGTTATTTGATTTCTTTGTAAGGCCATTTAACTGGTGAATTTAAAAATTAAGCAAACATGCACCTGTAAAAATGTTACAGTACGCTCTTGAAAACACTTTATACATGGTAGGGTCGAATTCAAAAGCTTCACTTTGAAAATAACAGTTACCGACTGCATCAGAGTAGCATTGCAAGTTGCATTCAAGACTGCAAATAAAAAAGAAGGGTATGTTAGCAAAATATGCACAGAGTGTGAGATCAATTATCCATAATTGAAAACATTCTGGAATTTTATTTTTTATTCCCCTTTGATCTACGTTTTACACTTTAATTGATATAAACGGACAATAAATCAACAGCCTGATAATACTCTGATTTACTTGTATCCAGTTTAACATTTTCATGGGTTTCATGTTACATACTCATATCGTGTTATATTGGTACAGTATAACCCCTGAAAACCGGACTCCCTGAAAACAGGACTCCCTGAAATCCGGAATTCTCGACGAATCGGACGATTTATCAAGTCCCATTTTTCTATTGTATGATCTATAGTTCCCTGAAAAAACGAACCGCTTTGAACCGGACCGGAAGGGGTCCGGTTTTCAGGTATTCTGTATGTATATTCTTATCATACAAAGCAAACAAGTTTTCTTATATTTCATATCATACACAGCGAGACGCAGTGGAATTAAAGACAGCCTAGGAAGGACTAGAAGACGTTAATGCTGCACTTACTTATCACAGAAAGTACTCAAAACAGAAGTGAGCGAAGAATTACTCATCATGTCGTATGTGATGTGATCGCATGCTCGTATTCTGCCAAGCACTGAATTCCATGAGCACCACTAAAATAAAACATTGTATTGTATAATGTCTCTTCAACGAGGGTTTATCAAACAAAAAAGACAAAGTTAAAGACATACTGTGGTTTCACTAATTTTCGTTGGGGATTTAATGTCGTGGATCTCGTGGGTCGGCTGATCCAGGAAATCAAATCCACACGAATATAAAATGCTGAAATTTCCGTCAACCATCCGAAAATTTGGCGGTATACGAAATTGTGCTACAATACAACTTCCGGTATGCTCCGAAACTGGAAAATAACAAGCTCCGACGTTGTTTGAGTAATCATCAGTGGGAAAGGTATGTTTACACCAAAATCAGTAATGATACAGGTTTCAGTTTCCTTAGAATGTGTCTGGCTAAGATGGTAAATCCCTATACATCTTGAAACTAAACTTGCAATTAAAGAATAATGCTATTTTTGAAGAGTTTTAAAATTATGAAGAAGAGAAAGACTTAATACTGATGTTGTTGTTGATGAACTTGACGATCCCGTTGTTTGCGTGCTCGAGGATACTGACGATGAACTTGTAGACGATCCCGTTATTTGCGTGCTTGAAGATACCGACGGTAAACTTGTAGATGATTCCGTTGTTTGCGTACTCGAAGATACCGATAATGAACCTGTAGACGACGTTATTGCTTGTGTGCTCGAAGATACCGACGTTGAACTGGTAGACGATCCCGTTGTTTGCATGCTGGAAGATATAGACGATGAACTTGTAGACGATCTCGTTGTAGGCGTACTGGAAGATATCGACGAAGAAGTTGAAGACGATCCTGTTGTTTGCGTGCTCGAAGATACTGACGATGAACTTGTGGATGATCTCGTTGTTTGCATGCTCGAAGATACTGATGATGAACTTGTAGATGATCCCGTTGTATGCGTACTCGAAGATACTGACGATAAACTTGTAGATGATCCCGTTGTAGGCGTACTGGAAGATATCGACGAAGAAGTTGAAGACGATCCTGTTGTTTGCGAGCTGGAAGATACCAACGATGAACTTGTGGACGATCCCGTTGTTTGCGTGCTCGAAGATACTGACGATGAACTTGTAGATGATCCCCTTGTTTGCATGCTCGAAGATACTGATGATGAACTTGTAGATGATCCCGTTGTTTGCGTACTCGAAGATACCGACGATGAACTTGTAGATGATCCCGTTGTTTGCGTGCTCGAAGATACCGACGATAAACTTGTAGAAGATCCCGTTGTTTGTGTGCTCGAAGATACCGACGATGAACTAGTGGATGATCCCCTTGTTTGCGTGCTTGAAGACACTGACGGTGAACTTGTAGATGATCCCGTTGTTTGCGTACTCGAAGATACCGATGATGAACTAGTAGACAATCCCGTTGTTGGCGTACTTGAAGATAGCGACGACGAACTTGTGGACGATCCCGTTGTTTGTGTTCTGGAAGATACCGACGATGAACCTGTGGACGATCCGGCTGTTGGAGTACTGGAAGACATCGACAATGAACCTGTGGACGATCCAGCTGTTGGCGTACTGGAAGATACCGACGACGAACCTGTGGACGATCCCGTTGTTTGCGTACTAGAAGATACCGACGACGAACCTGTGGATGTTCCAGCTGTTGGCGTACTGGAAGACATCGACAATGAACCTGTCGACGATCCGGCTGTTGGCGTACTGGAAGATACCGACGACGAACCTGTGGACGATCCGGCTGTTGACGTACTGGAAGATATCGACAATGAGCCTGTGGACGATCCGGCTGTTGGAGTACTGGAAGATATCGACGACGCAACTGTGGACGATCCCGTTGTTTGCGTGCTGGAAGATACCAACGTTGAACCTGTGGATGTTCCAGCCGTTGGTGTACTGGAAGATGCCGATGATGAACCTGCGGACGATCCGGCTGTTGACGTACTGGAATATACCGACGATGAACCTGTGGACGATCCGGCTGTTGGAGTACTGGAAGATACCGACAACGAACCTGTGGACGATCCCGTTGCTTGGGTACTGGAAGATACCGACGATGAACCTGTGGACGATCCGGCTGTTGGAGTACTGGAAGATACCGACGATGGACCTGTGGACGATCCAGCTGTTGGCGTACTGGAAGATACCGACGACGAACCTGTGGACGATCCCGTTGTTTGCGTACTAGAGGATACCGACGATGAACCTGTGGACGATCCGGCTGTTGGCGTACTAGAAGATGCACTGGGAGACATTGATGCAGAATATGTATTGCGAACTGCGACAATGACGAGCATGACTGCAAAGAACAAATAGAAAAAAAAGAAATGATTCAAACATTTACAACACTTGCAACAATATCATACGAAAGCAACATTAAGAACAAGACATCCAAGAATGGATCCATAGAAACCTAATTAAAAGGGGAGACACAATTAAGTGATAGCGCTATTATAATTGCCACCCCAAGATATGTTAATCGATCCAACGCCGCGAATAATATCATGATAGGTATTAATAGCGTCCTCACAGAAATATGACACTTCTTTATCAGAATATGACAAGGTAGAATTTAACTTTTCATCCGTAACAAGGAAGCAACTTACACGCGATCTTGTTATTGTGAGTCATGTCACACGTTTTTATTTGTAGTGCAGAAGCATCAATCAAATAGGAATATGAACTTACAAAAATACGGAAATAAACATTAAACAATGGAAAATGAACTTTAATGAAAAGGGAAATTAAAAGAATATGGAAATAACTTAAATGAATAAAGAAATCAGGAAATTGATTAGAAAGAATATGGAAATAACTTTAATGAATAAAAAAATAGGGAAATTAATTTGAAAGAATAGGGAAATTAACTTTAAAGAATAGGAAAATGAACTTTAAAGAATAGGAAAATGAACTTAAAAGAACAGGAATACGAACTTCAAAAAAATAGGAAAAATGTGAAAAAATTTCTGGTCCCGAAATATGAGAGTTCATAACGTTAGATGGTATTAAAGATAAATAATTCTTCAGAAAATTAGGCTTAAAGTCCATTTAGCATAAAGAATCAACTATGATTTATATTTATATTTATAGTTATCAGTCATTATTAAATGTTTACACTGTGAAATAAGTACAGTGTGTTACAGTGCTTTGGTCGCATTTCGTAGAGGATTTATTTCATTAAATCGTTCTGTAGATCACTCGACGTGAAACTATTCAATCGAAAATTTTTTTAAATAAAAATGTCCAGATTTACGCCTGTTTTCCTGAGTTCTGTACCAGTAATAATCTTGTCCTTTGCAAGTACAGTGCAACCTCTCCAGAGAGTAGTCTACAAATTTCAACTGGTTAACTTACATACTACTGCTCTTAAAATTCTAACTGAACAGTTGACTGACCAGACTAAATACAGGTATGACAACAGAGCGGCCCTCTCTTGAGCAACAAACGTTTTCCAACAACAGCATGATATTTTCTCACTGTACTATTTAACTATTAATGTAACTTCTTTTGAGCAACAACCTGTCAACAACAACAAAAACAACAACACAATTTTGCGTCTTCCAATGGGTGTTGATTTGGAGAGATTTCAGAACAACCTCTCCAAAGGGTGTTGTTTTAGAGAGGTTGCCCTGTAAGTGCCAACTGTTCATTATGAATAATCAGCGGATGAACCACGAATGACCCTAAGCATGTTGTCTGCAACTAAACCATTGGAAAGACGATGTTCCGCGCCGAGGGTTGAATTTGGTGAAACGGGGAAAATTTGTATTTAATGGTCATAAATATATCAATTGCGTAGGCAAAAAAGAATAGGTTCAGAATGTAAAATATCTGGATTAATACACGTGACATTGTTTGGAAGTATTGTGACAATTTATGACATTTTAAAAAATGAGATAGCCCGCCCGCTTGGCCCGATTGATAAAGCGTTCGGTTTACTTCCATTGAATTCATAGTTTCGTACACTGTTCTCACTGGTGATATGGTCGAAGGTCATTCGTCACTCTAACACTGATCCAATTTTCTTGCTGAAAACAATGTTAACTAGCGCAGAATCCTTCAAAACTGGTTCGGTTAACAGTCCATCGGAAAGAAAACGGAAAATGCTTCTTTAAAAATATTTATTCAGAGATCGCTCCGAATAATGATGCTCTAAACCGCATATTCTTTTCAATATCACGATGTCTGGTTGTATTGTTGTGGTCTGTGATTGCTACGTCCTTAACTTGCACAGTTCTATAATTCACTATCTCAATTGATGTTTTAAAAAGTTTTTGTAAGTTGTATAATGTTGGAACACAGTTCGCAGTTCGCGATTCGAATTGCGAATTGCGAATTGCGTTCCAACTTTATAAAACTCAAAACAAGATGTCGACTGGGAAACTATTTTGTCATGTTTATACACTCACTAATTGAATCTGAAGTAAAAACTTTACTTACCAGCCACGAATTTCCATGAGGTATACTGGTCTCGCATCATATTGTATAATGTTTTATATTCCCTGACAATATCTTTCGATACAGAATGGTCTTTTTTCAAGCCTGTATTGCAATAACTGAATTGACTATAATAAGTACATATATTTCACTTTGTCATCGGCACGGACAATATTTTATAAACTTATAATGGTGAAATTGGTGACAATGAGAATGACAAAT